>JASSUY010036184.1:31241-66806 GCA_032466535.1 Forpus xanthops
ATCTGTGGGAGTTACATTCTTTTGATTCCCTCCCCCCCCTCCCCCCCAATCTTCCCATGACTGGAGGAAGAAAGAGGGAGGAGTGAGTGAGCAAACTGCTGAGAGCCTTAAACCACAACACTGTCATGAAGTCATTTGAGCCTTTGATGTCAGTGACCAGAATACTATTCTGAGGAAGGCAGAAGGTAGGCCTACATTTAAGAGAAACTCATGGCAACCCAAACAGAGCACAGGATTACGTTGAGGCAGAATCATTTGGTACTCCTTTCAGGTATGATTTGCTCACTTGCTCAAGTGGTACTTAATTTCCTCAAGTCATCCCATTCAAATTAATGGAGCTTCTCACAAAGCACTTTCCTGCCCAGGTGGGGCTCAAGAGCAGCTCTGGACTACATGACTTTGGTTCCCTTTAATACCTTGCAAAATCACTGCAGGAGAGCTCAGCTTTATGCCTCTCTGTCCTGGTGACCTTGTAAGGTCCTGGTAATCTGTGACAGTTTATTTGGTCTGGTACATAGTAAAGCCACTGTACTGGCTAAGGAAGATAAGCACCCTGTCAATCACCCTTTTATGGTGCAGGTGTACAGAAGGAAGGGAAGATCCACAGTTGTCTCTCTGTTATCTGACCTCATTTGAAAGCTTAGTCCCAAACCATGAAGCCATGCAGTGAGATTGAGGCTATTGCTCTGTCTTCCCACTGCAGTGGTCCACAGCGTGGTCTTGTTGCACGAAAGACAATGACTTTTTTCACAGGAGCTGTACCAAGAATTGTCTTCAACCTACCTAATCAAGTAACAACATTAACAATTGAGCCTGAAGGCATCATCTAGCCTTCAGGGACAATTTTGGTTCATAGTCTGCATTTTGCAGAAAAGCTTTTAAAATATGATGTAAAGTTAAGGTTGTAAAATAACCTGGATATCTGTTTAGCAACCCATTCAAACAATATTTAAGTGAATTCCCCCAAAAAAGGAAAATTATTTGAATGAAAGAGGAAAAAGCTATAAAATTGCATCTGTTGTATGGTACAGTACCATAGGGAATCAAAGAAAAGGAAAACACTCAGTGTCTAAGAAAAGAGTTACTTTAATTGGGAAATAATTGGAAGGGGAAAATCATAGCAAGTTACAAACTAGTTGCTTAAAAATTTGGTATATTATTTGTATATTTAAATATTTGGAATGGATTTCAAAGATAAAAATCTTAGAAAATGTCATTTCTAACCTAGACTGCTTCCCAGCCTGACGTATTTTTAAAGAATTGATGCTTTTAATTTTATTTTGCACTTGAGAAATCTGACTACATAAAGGAACATGATTTATTTATACATTTGTTTTAAAAAGTAATTTAGTAAAAAGCACAACAGACATTTTTCTTGCCAAGCCATAAATATGACCATTTCACTAAAGTGTCAAATTAGGGTTAAAAATGGAGATTGCACAAACCACATTTAATAAATACAAAGCATAAGCCCAAAGTTTCTTATTCACAGGAAGCACCTAAAACCAAAGTAACTGAGAAAAGTCTTTATAAGAAAGATCACTGGTGCTTTAAGGATTATTTTTAAAGTAATCATCATTGATGTTCAGGGGAAAAAAGTGTAAGTTTTCCATTCTCCCTGCTCATGCAACTGTATAATGTCCTTTAAAGCATAAAATATTTAACAGGCACCTGGATTTCAGTAAATTTAATATGGGATGAGAGTTGTATTTTCATTTCATGGTATATTTCCCCCATTGTGAGTCAGAAACTCAGTCTAGGGAATTGTCATTTGTTAGATAATTAGGGAGTAATTCAGAATCTACTCACACTTAATGCAGCAGAATATGAATATCAGTACCTGTATTATTTGTGAATAATCTAAAATAATTATTAAAGTGTTTAGGAAAATGTATTGCTAACTTCTATGGCAACTCATACCTTGTTGAAATCTCTGAATAAATGCACCCTTGATTTAATTTCTTCCCCTAGGCAGATATGGGGCAGCAGTGTAGCTCTCACCTGGGCATGTTTCTCTCCAATATGGGCATGCATAAGGAAAGAGAAATCCATATTCCTTAAAATATGTGCAAAAATATGTACCAGACGTTGTGAGCTGCTTTTTCTTCTTCTGTATCTTTTTCTTCCCCCAAGGATTAATTCTTAGATGTGCTTTCACACAGAAGACATGCCACTGAGATTTTGGAAGAAGGGGCTGTACTGAATTGGACTTTAATGGGGAGCTCCTGTAGCAGTTGACTTTTAGAAAACCTTTCTTTACTTAAAGTGTCTCCCTTTTTGTTCTTGCAGCCTTCTATCAGGTTACAAGAGGCTACATAACAAAGGGTAGGTTATGTAATAATACACCACTTTGACTAAAACATGTTTCATATTCATTTTTCAGTACTATATATCCCTTTCATAGTCATACTTGATAAGACACCATAAATAAATTCAGGGTTAGATTGTGCCTCTCAAGGTGACTTGTGCAGGATAAAGGCAGTTGTTATTGTATTTCAGCTCTTTGTATTGCATGCAGAAGGCAGTGAGCTTAATCAAGAGAAAAATATTTCAGTTTCATGCTTTTTTTCATAGCAGAAAGTCAGACAAACAGAAAACAATTGAACTTGAACTTTCTCAAAGAAAACTTGCCAAGCAATTGAGAGGGAATAGCTTATTACAAAATCATAGAATAGTTAGGGTTGGAAAGGACCTTAAGATCATCTAGTTCCAACCCCCCTGATATGGGCAGGGACACCTCCCACTAAATCATGTCACCCAAGGCTATGTCCAACCTGGCCTTGAACACTGCCAGCGATTCACAACTTCCCTGGGCAGCAGTCTATTTCAATCCCATTTGGCTACCTGTGTTTTATTTTGGTTTTCCTAGTACATTTCATCCTATTGAATTTTTACTTAGATTACTGAAAAGAATTATTCCTTAGAGGTTTGTTTTTTTTTTTTTTTCCATGATACATTCTGATCTTTTACAGCTTCAAGGATTTCCAGAATTTATACATTTAAATTCCATTTGTTTGGAGGCTTAAGGGTTGGTGTTTTTTGGTTTGGGTTTTGGTTGTTTTCCTAACATGTTTCATTCTAGTAAATTTCTTCTTAGGTTAGTGGAATGAATTTTTCCTTGGCTTCAATACTTAACATCATATTTCATTCTATAAAAGTGCGGGAGCTCACAAAAGCATTTCTGACTCCTCTACCTCTCTGCAAAGCCAAGGAAGATTAGATTCAATGCACCTCTTACTTCTGAGGCACGGAACTCTGAGAAGAAACCCTTTCAGGCTGTCTCAGACACTGGTTCAGAGAGGGGATAAAGCAGGGTTTTTTGGAGGTGCAGGTGGGGGCAAAAGGTGCAGTGAGCTCCCTGCTCCTGCAGGGCAGCAAGGGCAGGCTGGACCACCACTGTTCCTGCTGAGCCTAAGCAGTCAAGCTGTTTGCTGTCCCCTCTTCCTCCTTTCCAAACTGAGTTCAGACTGTGCAGGGCAGGATACAGGTTAGTGTGTCTCATCCTTCTGCAGCAAAATAGAAGGCTTGAGTAAGATGTAGCAGCAGTAATGGAAGTTATTCCAAAAGTCTGTGGCAGAGAATGACAGTGAGTTTCCTGGAGAGAGTGGGAGAACTTACCAAGGCATAAAAGAGAACATGCACTTAAGTCAATTAGAGGATTCATATCATTAGATTTTCTTTTTCCTACAGAAACCAAAATTTGCCCAGCAAAAGACCTAGAGATAATTCAAGTCCTTATTAATTCCCAGCAAATCCCATGTTAGTACTCTATAATGAAAATGATAGAGTACATTTGTTCTGATAGCAAGATAGTAGGTGCCTTAGAAGTGCCTTTGAGAATAAAATTCCCTTCACACGTATAAAATGTCAGCAGTCATTTTATCTGATACATTTTGGCAATGTGGCTTGCTTTTTTTTTCTCCATTTAGAAGGAACTGTGATTTGTTTAAGTGTTGAAATAACATGGGAGACAATTAGAAATTCTAACAAGTATTAAGTAGCCCTAAAGGAGCTTCTTGGCTCATAAAACTCACAATATTCTGATAAAGCATATTTAACTCAAATTTATTTAAGGTATTTTCTGCCTTCTTCTACTTGCCTAGTGTCTTAAATTATTTCTGAAATTCAGAATGAGAGAGTATATTAATTCTTGCCCTTGAATGCCTTGGACTGGTGTTCAGAGTATTCTCTTGAAGCAAATGTAGCTTTTGATAAAGCAAACTCAGATTTTTACAATTTATTTTTCTTCAGCGTTTCCATTTCAGTTAGTCTGAACTGCATGAAAAAAAAAAACAAAACAAAAAACAACATTTTGCTTGTCCTTTAACTTGCTTCACAAGAATACTTTGCATGCTTAAAGCACCTATCTCTACTTTCTTTCTTTGCCTGGGCAGGAAGAGTGAAACTGTCCTGTCATTTCATTCTCTAGGAATGATAACAAAGAAAGGTTATCTTCAAAATCTCCTTCTTCTGGGTATCTCTTCTTAAGTTTGATTCTGATATTTATGAGGTTTTTTGCTAACCCATGAGGCTCTGCCCTCCAACACTACAAAGCTCCTAGGAGTCTGCCTACTGGCAATGCCCTGCCATTTGCAGTTCACCCCTGGAAAAGTAGTTATTGGGGTAACGTGTGAAAAGATGTCATTCCTCAGTTCTGTTATGGATTTCTATTACTGGCAAATTTACCTACACAACTTGCTTACATTTTTCTTGGCATGAGTATTATATATATTCGAAAAAGAACATTTATAACTCATTGTCTGTGAGGAGGCAGAGTTTTATCAGGGTGTTAGAGCTGCTATGCAATACCCAGTCACCACATCATCTTCAGGTTTCTGTGTTTAAAGCTCATCTGGTAACTTTGCAATTAATTTTAAGTGGGAGTGGCTTGTTTTCCATTAGAGCAGCCTTTACACAGCAACAGGTAGAGCTGGGAGATGACTAAGCAGCAGCCAAGTTTCAGCACTAAATAGTGTAAATGGTGAGGGAGAACAAGCAGCCTTTTCTTATCCCAGACGTTTCCATTTAGAATGTATGAAAAATTACTTGAGACATATATTAATATCCAAGTAGCCACTGTGCTCTGCAAGGGATGTCTTCTAAAAACCTTGTTTGTGTATTATAGTATCCAACAGGTTGTTTTGTTTGGTTTGGGGTTTATTTTTCCTAAAATGAGTTTTCCACTCTTAGATTTCATTTCAGTTTTTGAAGAACCAGTACTTTAATCTTCTGAATGCTGGATAGCCCCAAAGGGATTTTAGGACACAACTTGAAGTAAGCTTTCATAGTTCTTTTATGCTTTATGACTGAGACAGCTATTTTGAAGTGGAAAGAATGTCTCCAAAGTAGATACAGGGCAAAACAGATAAAATAATTATGTCTAGGCAATTCCAAATAGGAAAAGGAACAAACACATTATAATTTGCTATATATAATCACAAACAATTGTATTACTCTTTCAGAGGGAAATTTACCCAAGATATTCTCCTTGAGGATTACTGACTTCTGTTAGGATAATAGATTATTTAAGAACTTCTGTGAACTAAAGGAACCAGACATATCAGGGAGGTAAAAAGACACTGATTCCCTGAAAAGGACTTAAGGGTGGTGTGTGTGTATGTTTTTAGGGGGCTGCTATATTTAAAGATACATTACAAAAAATGTGCTGTGGTATATGAAGCGATTTGTTGTTCTTCATTAACTGCTTCGGAGTAATTCTGTGAATCAGAAACAGTAATTAACAGTAGAAGGAATGGAAGAGAATAGTCACACAGCTAAACTGTATGTTCTCTTATTCAGCTGAGAAAAGGAAACTGAATCCTACAAAAGGTAATTATCTGCCTCTCCATGGGCTACATACTGATCTTGGGAAATAAATCTCTGAACCTAAGCACTTCAGAAAAACACAAAACTTAATTGTATTCTGCATTTATTTAAATTTAGGTAGATTTACCTATTTAATAATGTTATTAAATAGAATCAATAAATTCAATAATTTTATTACTTATTTAGGTAGATTTAGGTTAGATATTAGGGAGCTCTTTAATGGAGGATGGTGAGGCACTGGAACAAGTTGCCAGAGAAGTTCTGTCTGCCCCATCCCTGGCAGTGATCAAGGCCAGGTTGGATGGGGTTTTAAGCAACCTGCTCTAGTGGAAGGTGTCTGTGCTCATGTCAGGAGAATTCAAATTAGACTATCTTTAAGGTCCCTTCCAAACCAAACCATTCTATGATTTATCTGGTTGCTTACTAAACGGCATCTTAGCTATTCAAGTCCCAAGTGTTTAACTGTTTATAGCTATAATATAAATATGTCTGATTTCATGGGCACAAATACAGGAGAAATGGTGAAATAGTTTTATATTGGATAGACCAATGCAGAATTGCAAATTAGAGAGCTTGAGATAGTTATACAACACCAAGCTTCCCAAATGTGGTCCCTTGTTCAGTTTCTGGCAGAGCGAGGATAACAAGAAATTTTTCCTGCTGATGTGAGATTGTACTTTTTCAGTCTGAATAATAACTTCATGTTAGTTGATGCATTTATCAGTTTCAGAGACAGCATAAATGTCTGTACTGGAAGAGTGAGCTAGGTTTTCACTCTCTCCCATTCCACAGGTAGGAAGATACTATACAATAAGATTACATGTGCTGTAGCTATTTTGCAGGTAAATTGAAGTCCACAGAGCTGCTAATTTACGTGTTACCATGATCTGTATGTCTGCACCAAGCCCAAATATATTTGATCTATATCTATGGCACAATACTAACTCTTTCTTGCCTTTTCTTTCTTAAAGCGTCTAAAAAAATAAAGAAAAATGTCACTAGCTTAACTAGGTAATTTGTATAAAAGAACAGGCATAAAATAATAGGAGGTTCAGTGGTATAGTTTCTCTTACTCTGATTGGAAAATTACTATTAAAAGCTACCATCACAATTTACAGTGTGTGAGTAGTGCTTGTGTATGCAATAGCTACTTTTATGTTTCTGACCTGCTCATCCCAGAAGCACTGTAGCATTGCAGTCACAATGCCATGCTTACAGCTGAGAAGAAAAGACCTCTGCAATTACTTAAGGCATACATGCTACTAAAGAAATGGGGTAGCTTTAAATAATTTAGGCTACTAAATCTGTTTGTTTAGTTGTAGCATAGCACTTGGCTACTGACATAATTTTGCCTATTCTCAGGAGTGTCTTACCATTTGCAGACTGATATTAATGTTGTCAAGTTGTGCCTTCCTGAAGAAAAGCTGTAACTTGGACATAATCACCTTGCTTTTCAAACACACATACCAATACAGATTACTTTTTAAAAATTTAGGTCTTGTTTGCGGTTTTCTTCCCTATGGATAGATAAAAAAATAAGATTGTTTCAGTAGAGTGATTTTTTTTTTTCCCTAGATTACTTCTCCAAGGAAAATTGGACAATAATTCAGGGAGCATTCTTATGGGATAAAAAGTTAGCCTGCTATCTTGAAATGGCTCTAAACAAGAACAAAAGGCAATCACCACAATCATAGAATAGTTAGGGTTGGAAAGGACCTTAAGATCATCTAGTTCCAACCCCCTGCCATGGGCAGGGACACCTCACACTAAACCATGTCACTCAAGGCTATGTCCAACCTGGCCTTGAACACTGCCAGCAATGGAGCATTCACAGCTTCCTGGGCAACCCATTTCAGTGCATCACCATCCTTACAGTAAAGAACTTCTTCCTCATATCCAACCTAAATTTCCCCTGTTTAAGTTTGAACACATTACCTCTTGTCCTATCACTACAGTCCCTAATGAATAGTCCCTCCTCAGAATCCCTATAGGCCCCCTTCATTAGATAAGATTACGCTAGGTACATATAGTAAGATGTCCCACCACTTTACATCAGGTAAACATTATGGTGCAATTTAGTATATGGATTTATTTTAAATACTTTCTTAATTATCAAAGGCTTGAATAATAACGAATTCATATGTTCTCAACAGATGACAAGTGTAAAGTTACCAAGTTGTCACAAGTCTTGAAGATGAAAAGTTTGTGAATATGCAGCTTACTCTGAGTCCAAACAAGAAATAGGTGCTCCTGGCTAGGACATTCACATAAGGCCCTGTCATGGTTTAAGCCCAGCTGGTAACTCAGTACCATGCAGCCATTTGCTCACTCCTCCCCCTCCTTCTCCTAGACCCTGGAGGGATAGGGAGGAGAAGCAAAAGAACGTAACTCCCACTGGTTGAGATAAAAACACTCCAGTAACTAAAGTATAACACAAATCACTGCTACCACCAATAATAATAATGATAAGGGAAATAACAAGGGAAGAGAATACAACTGCTCAACACCTGCCAACTGATACCCAGCCTGACCGAGCAGTGATTTAACCCTTCCGGTAACTGCCCCCAGTTTATATACTGGGCATGACATGCTGTGGTATGGACACACAATTTTTTTGGCTAGTTTGCATCAGGTGTCCTGTCTCTGCTTCCTCCCAGCTTCCCCTCCTTCCTGGCAGAGCATGAGACTCAGAAAGTCGTTGATCAGAGTAAATATTACTGAGCAGCAACTAAAAACATTGGTGTTACCAGTGCCATTCCCAAACTGAAAGTCAAAACCACAGCACTGCACCAGCTGCTAAGAAGGAGAAAAATGACTGCTACTGCTGATCCCAGGACAGGCTCCAGGAAGAAGACCTGCTGCTATCAAGATTCTCCATCATCCCAATAAGGCAAGTGACTTTAGTTTTTAAAGGCAGGTTTTGGTGTTTACTCGCCATGGTGAAAATATTCTGTGATATCTGTTTGGCAGGGGAATACACCACTGCTATTCAAAAATATTCAGTAATTGCAGTAGGTTTTAGCAATTCCCAGTATTTGTGCAGCCATGACTCACTTTATCTGGGGCTTACACAGGGACTACTACACAATGTAGCAGTGACTCAAGGATATGCAATAGCATGAATATGTCTTTTCCTATGGTGCGACATTTGTTCCAAGAGGCAGATCTCATTCTGCTATGGAATCAGTCTGTGGAGCTACAATGAAGTCTGGGACTCACTAAAAGCAGAGTTTCTCTGATTCTTGACATGATTCACCGAGTGAGTGCAGCTGGACTTCAGGTAATGCTCACAACCCAGGCTATAAATAATAAAACCTGGAGACAGGACTTTATCAGAAGATGACATAGCAATTTACTGGAAGAAATCTGTAGAATGA
This sequence comes from Forpus xanthops, assembly GCA_032466535.1. Lineage (NCBI taxonomy): Eukaryota > Metazoa > Chordata > Aves > Psittaciformes > Psittacidae > Forpus > Forpus xanthops. Next base: position 40,445 of record JASSUY010036184.1, read on the forward strand.
GTAAAGGCAAGCAGGTTTCATGTTGGACACAAGGCTCTGCAAAAAGACAACACTGAAAAGGGTGCCTGCTTTTATAAAATTCTTTCTTTGTCTTTCCATTAGGTTTTCCACTCAAATCCTACACTTCAGACTGTGTACATGCAACAACCGCTGAAATCTGATGAGTGAATTTAAGAAGTTATACAAAATCACTGATATTACAGCAGATGTTTTGAAAAAATTCTGAGGTGAGAAAGATACAATTTGAAAAAATGGAATCAAGGGTATGGTCCTCTTAAGAGACAGTATGATCCAGGAGAAGCTGCAAACTCTGTTGTAAGTAAGACATACAGGTCCTGGTTTTGACCTGGAAGAAATTGGAAACTATAATAAAGAGCTGTGGAAGATGGATGGTGGAAATTCCTTAGTTATGGAACACACTGTAAAATTCTACATGAATGGCACCTGTCATAAGCCAAGGACACACTGAGACTGGCAGCTCAAAGACAACATGCTGTAGCCTTCGTGATACTTCCTGAAGAGGTAGGTTAGCCCGTGGGTGGAAGACATTTTGCCAGGAGTTAATAAGTATTTAATGGGGAAAAAAGATTAGTAGTTTAAGAGAAATATTCTAAAGTAAAGAAAGTATGGTGAAAAAAATCAGTAAATTGATTTTAAATTAAAATTTGCTGTATTAAATCACATTAATTAATAGTAATATTTTTCCGACTAAATAAAGTGCATGTTCTACATGGCTAATACAGCATGGTGACTGAGGTGAAGCTTCACAAAAACATACAATGCTTTTAACAGCTATTAGGGAAATCAAAGACTAACATCCAGAATATTATTTGCAACATTGCTGAAGCAGGACAATGAGTATCACCACTTTTGTCAGTGGAATTATTTTAAGAGATACTTTCAAGAGAATGGTTGAATTACACCAGGGAAGGCTCATACTCAAGAATAATAAAGTCATCAATGATACAAACTGAAGCAGCTGTTCCTTTAGTATCCAGTCAAAAGGGTGAATTGGTATTGATAATAGTAACTGATAATGACCTTCCTGAGAGTGTATGCTAAACCTATAAGATAATTCTTCCACCTTTAAAAACAGTTGATTTCTGTGTCATTCACTAGAAGTACCTCTGCAGAGCAATAGTTTTTGTCATGCTAAAATTAAGAATTTTCATCATATGCAGATGCTAGAATATGCAAGTCAGTGACTAAAGACAACTGCAGAAACATGTTTGTCTAGGAGCAAAATACCTCAAACTAAGGCTCTTCTACTTTATGGTACTGTTTGTGAGAGAAAAATACTCTTCTCTGTCCATGTTAAAAAACAGAATCAAAGCAATTTTATATTGATGATGGAGTGTTTTGAAAACATACCATGAAATACGTTATTAAAAATTTAGCCATTTTGACACAGTGGCATATGCATTTATTTTTAAGCTCTGTGCTATCTCAATGCTGCTTAATGTTGACATGTTTTATATCATAAGCAAATGGTTAATGATAATTAACAGTATTTTCTTTACACAATCTTATGAGAACCTGTCATGACACACTATTGACAGAGGTTGGGTTTTTTTTAATTTTTTTCTCTCAATAATTAAGCTTGGAAGCAATGCTGTGTTTACATGATGTATTTTGACCTTTTCCTGCCACTGCAAATAAATCCATTGACTTGAGACTGAGTTTATACCAAGCTGTATTGTAGGACAGTTCTGTTTGGTACTCTATAATAATAAAAATAATTTGAAGCTCAGCCAGATCTCTATTTTCCTAGTAAGCACAAGAGGTACTGATGATTGTGATGTACTCAAAAAGGAAATTAAACATTTGTTTTATAAGGTGTCCTATAGTAACCACAGAAATATGAAAAAAAAGAACATTAAGAAGAAAAATGGAGATACACAAATAAAGGTGAAAATTAGTGCAAATTCAGAGAATGTGTATCCTTTGTTACAGTCAGCAAAATACAATCTCACATACCAAAACCCAACCCTTAAGTGTCTCAGGCTTTTGTTACAATTGAGAAGTCTAGAGGTCAGTTAATAATAAGTATGGAAGTTCAGTGAGTGACATGACAAATTGCAGAGTGCTTGTTAATATTCTGGACAGCATCATATCACCATTTAGATTTGCTATGGGATTCTGTTACCAAGAGTTCAAATCGACATCCTGGAGAGAGTGTTTTTCAATTATAAGACAGACCAGTCTTATGAAGACACTTTTTTTATGTCTTGGACTTTACAGATTAAAAAATTCTTTATCCTCTAAGGAGGGTTGGTCAGAATAGGGTATTCTGAAAAGCCACTTCAGCTTTCAACAAAGGCAGTCAAGTACCAACTGAATCTTTTTGAAACTGGAAAAAGTACAAACCATAGTCTTTTGCCTGCCCCATTATTTTCTATTGCCACATATCTTTGTCCTCCTGATCTGGCTGGAACTGTAAGTGCTCACAGTAGTCGGGTGTAGCGGCTGTCCTGTTAGCCTCTAAAAAAATAAAATAAGACAGATAATAAAATATTAGTCTCTTGAGAGCATCTTCTAAGCCATGAAACAATTCTTATTCTTACTATTTGCAGAGAATTTCAATTTTACCTGGAGACACGAGGAATCGGCAAAAAGAAAAGTTATTTGCTGTATGATTTCAAAGTATGGGAGCAGTTACACTGAGAGTCTGATTTGCCACAATTAAGGACAGGGTCTCAGCTCTCTAATAATTCTCTGTGGGTTTGGCTACATTGGCAAATACTGCGGTAAAATAGAAGCAGGTCTTCAAAGAGAATTGATTGGTGCTAAGAACCCAACACCCACAGTGTGTTTTGGGGGTGGGATTTCATTAGACTGGCACGAATCTAGTCCCATGGACTGAAGACCCATTAGTGCTGGAGCACAGTAGGTTCTTAGCACCTACAAAAAGATGCTGCAAGCATCTTCATATGCTCTCTGTTATGCTGGCCCATCTCCAGTGCCTCTCTGTTATGTCAGCTAAAGCTCAGTAGGTAAAGCTCTGTATACAGAAATGGTTGGGAGGCTAATTTTGAAAGCATACTACTCATTTGAACTGAAGTGATAATGTATACCATGTACCCTCTCTGGTTCACTGGGTTGAACTCTATCACTTCCTTGCTGGGGAAAATAGAGCATATCGTGCAGAAGAGTTTGAACTAGTACCCACCTCTTGCCCATGACACTGAGGTAGTCCCAGTTGGGATTAACTTCCTAAATGAATTAGAGTGTACCTAGGTGCTACAATCCCTTGGAAGACTTCTTGCCTTATCTGCAGCATACACAGCTTGCATTTGCAAGTATCCTTCTTCTTGTTGGTCACAAATTCCCTAGTAAAGTCTACAGTCTTCAAAGATGTGCCTTGGCAGATGGGAAATACAGGGTCCTGAGAAATAAAGGGTCCTGGCCTCTGTTTGCTTGATACTGTCTGAAAGCTAAGGGAAAGGCAAAGATAAAATAGTACTCAGGGAAAAAGAAGAGGGTGAGATTATGAATTTATGCCCTGTAAGGATCAAAATGTATTTATTTACTGTTTTCTAATTTACATTGAAATATCTGGAGGTCTAGTGAAAGGCAATGACAAATAGTCACAGACCAAGAGAATACTTGTGCTTTGAAGTTACCTCTCTGTGCCCAAGCACTTCAGCCTAGTCACTATAGATCTGCCTGTACTTCAGCTTGTTTTTCATTTCATCATATCTTAAATGGACAAGGATGGTAACATGCTTATTGTAAAAAATTCTTATTTTATATACTTTAATCCTTCCCTTTTCCCTTGCGTGCAAAGATGGGTGCAGTCTCCTTCTTTCCTACATCCGTTGTTCTCTGCTTGAGAGCACTTCTCCCATTTAATTTTAAGTGCTGCTAAAGTTGTACTGTTAGTAATCATTTTAATGAACAACATAAGTGAGTGAGCAGTTAAATCAATGTATCGGAGATGAAATCTTAATTAAGGCAGTATTTAGCCAAGGGAAGTGAGAGTTTTATAATTTATTTCCTATTAAGATGTTGACTGTTTCACTGAATGCAATTATTTTGTGGTTTTAATCGCAATATGAAAGCCACACTGAAGTTATATTTCTGCATCTTTCTGCTTTCCTCCCATGGATATTCAGCATTCTCATATTTAAAGGACCATTTTAAAAGGCTAGTGCCAAAATATCAGCATTACTTTTCTGTGTTTTTTGCATCTATTGCAGTTCAGGCTGTTAAGATACCTTCCTTGAATTTTAGGAAGGAGTAAACGTTCAGGTAGCATTAACGATGATTATGCATATTTAAAATCACTTTTTCTGAATTGACCTAAGAAGAATAGAGCTGTTTTCATTTGGGCTGCAGATTCAAAAATCTGTGCATGTGACTCTGCACTTAAATTTGTGCTTACTGAAATGCAAGAACAAAAATTGTATGTGCAGACTTTCTGAAGGTGTCCCTGATCCTGACTGCAAGGGGTGTGTGTATGTGTGCATGGACTAGATAACATTTAAAGGCCATTTCTAACCCAAACTAATCTATAATTTTATGAATCTAGGGGGCAATGGCATCATGGTTTTGTACATCCACAGTTAAGGTCGACATACGTAAACATCCAAAAAGTGTTATGTAAATTTGAATTTACCCTTCTGAAGACATGGCTGTAATGGTCCTTGAGCTTTTGCTATTGCATATGTTTTTTGTTGGTGGAGGACAGACCATCACTGAACACCACAGTAGTTTTCTCTTCCCTCTCCACCCACTGGATAATTTTGCTCTCAGCAGGATACGTGCTTCTTACAGAACTACATGAGTGAGGACCATTAACTTCCCTCAAGAACAGTGGATGAAAATGAGCCACCCACAAGATTTTCAGAGCTCATTATGCACTTAAAGTGCTGCGCAGGCACACAAAGCTACCATCAAATTTCCCATGTTCCAGTAAGGAAGGTAGTTATGCTCAGGAGAAATATAGCAGATGCATGATGTCAGCTATGGAGAGTTACATATGAGTGTTTTCAGGTTCCTCTGTGGTCTTGAACAATTATATCTTGAAGGATTAAATGCTTTTCAATACTAGGTGTGAAATCTCCCAGGTGAATAATGCAGTGCTTAATTAGCTAGTTTCATTTTTGTTTGTTTTTCCCTCCTCCTTCTATTTCGACAATTTCAGCTATTCTATTTTATTATATTCTATATAATTCTATTTCAGCTTTAAGCATGAAAATTCTTTCTCATGTCATTTTGGATGCATTACAGATTGTAGATACCTTGAAGTCGAACAGGTGGCTTCCACACTGGAAATCAGAAACTTGTGCTAAGTGCCTTCACTCCTCTTACAGTGCCTGGGGGTTGTGTATTCATATAGAATCCAAATAAGTTCTTACACTTGCGAGAAGTTAGGAAAGAGGCAATCTACCCTGACTGTGTTTTAGAGGACTTTTACATTGCATTTGATTATCCTGTTATTTTGCATTCCTCAAAGCTGGAGGGTAGAGAAAAGTTTCAGATAAGCTTGGGCAGAATTTAGGTGTTGAGATGCTCAAACTGGTGCTCTTTTGGGTGTTCATATGGTTGCTGCTTTAGAGACCTGGAGAAATGCCACAAATATAAATGCTTTTTCTGGATCTTCCGCTATTAGTTAGCAGCATAGCTGAGAGTTGAGATGTGATTTTTACATTTAGGTACTTAAAAGCCTTACCAGATTCAGCCCTTGAATAATTTTTCTTTTACTGGTTTGCCAACATACCATCACTTCACATCCTATAATTGATTTTCTCTACTGTGATGAATTAATGAGTATTCTCTATTTTTTTCTATAGACTTAACCAAACTGAAACGTTAATCCATAAAGTTTTCTATTTCTTGTCTTTAAAACCATTATGTTAGTAAGGAATTGATTAAATAACATAATCTCAAGAGCAGATGTGTAAGAACTCACAAATCATCTGTTTAATATGGAAAGCTAACCACTCTGACAGTAGTCTCAAGCAGTTTCTGAAATATGGCATTACTGACTGACTCACTTCCTAACTATGCAGCTCCTTTAACAAATAACTGATAGGCTTAAGAAGGGTTTGAAAGACAGTGAATTATGTAGCTCTGTTCTTCTATTCACAGACTCATTAAACATGACTGAAGGCAGTGGCTGTCTCTGCAAAAGCCATTTTGGTTTGGGCCCCTTTAATAAAAACAGCAGTTTAAATCCTACAGCTTTGCTTGTACATTAATACTGTTTAATTTTCTCTTTCTGAGGTGACATCTAGCAGGCCTGAAATGCCACTGTTGACCCCTTTCTTCACCTCTGTGCTTTTTTTTTTTTTTAAGACACCTCTCCTACTCTCAGGAGGAGGAAATGATTTTAACTGACAATTTGAAGATTGTTGTTACATCAGCTGTGTCAGCACCAAGTGGCTGATGAGCATCAGCAGGCCTTGGTAACTTACTGTCACCTGGATCAGCACCTCCTTCATTTGACGCTTCTTTCCGTAATTTTCTCTGGTTTTCTTCAATGCCTTCTTTTCTATTTTGCAGTTTACCCATATTGCTTCTTTTGTTCCTTTGAAACACAAATAATTTGAGATGATCTATTGTCCTTCAAGTTTTCTTCTGGTAGTTAAGCTTTACTATTTTTACAGGATAGCAAGCTATCCTGTTTGCTTCTCAATATTTGAATATGTAATTTTCCTTAAGCATTTTACTTACTAATGGAAAAAAAAATAATCTTCTCTAGTTTTGTAAGGAGTAGACTTCTATTGTTTACAGTAAAGTAAAAGGCAAATTCGGATTTAGGATTATCCAAAACCAGCTTGTCCTGATATAATCTTGTGTCATTTGAGAAATCTCATAGGAACCAATTTTAATTATTTTTAATGGTACTTTAATGTGCCTTAGCATTCTAAACCCAGAAAAATCAAATGAAAGAATGCATTTTCCCAGTATTCATGTTACTTGTTATTTTAGCTGTAATCCTCCACCTCTTTCAATGCTGTTGGACCTACACAGGAGTGAAATTAAGTGTTTATAAATCAATGCTCCAAGCTGCTCACGTAGAAAAAAGATGCCTTGTAATCATGTAAGTACCGTTAAAATTCTCACATCAGACTTTCTCAGTAGTCATATTAATTGCTTAATTTATTTTAGTGACAGGATGGAATTTTATAGAGTAGTAGTAAAGAGTTTTAATGGCTTCATAAACATCATAATGCAAAGGCATATGAAGCGTTCATTGCACATTTTGCAAAATGCAGTCAATTTGACAGTTCAATTCATAATAAATCTAAGGACTGTGGCTATTTTCAGGGCAAAAGGACTTCTGGAAAGGAAGAGACTTGGGAACAGGCTGTGCTTGTTTTCTGGCTGAGGGGGACAGCGATTATATTCCTTGGAGCTAGGGCCACCAGCTGAAGCAGGGGAGCTGCTTCTGCACTTGCTCTGTAACAAATGCATATTCCCCCCACTGAGCTCATGTTCCTGCCATCATGCTAGGACGCTGCTTGCAGTATTAATCCACCAGTAAAGAGACTCAGGTCATACACTAATACCTGCCTTTACCTTCTGCCACTACCTCCAGGACTGCCTATTAATTTTCAAGTCATTCAATTTTCACTTAATTCACTGCAGCTCTCTGAAGCATGGTGAGTTCCTTTAACCATTAAAGCAGCTATAAGATGTATATATAACATAACCAGATGACGATGTGTAAAGCAGGGGAACCCAACCCAAAACACTGCCTTTCGTTGGAATAACCACTGAATGGGTAAATATTTACATTTCTGTGCAGATACATCTTGACTCAGAGAACGAATGAGGAGGATAACTATAAAACGTTTTGCTCCTTACGCTGAGAATCACACAGCACAGGTTACTCTGGGAAGTCCCCGATCGAGAGCTGCAGGCAGGACATCTCCGGGGCCAAGGAACTGGGATGGGGAGAGATTCAGGGGTCCTCCGACCCTGAAGACGTGCAAGGACATAGGCTCTATTTACGCGCTAGTTCCGCCGGAACGTTACCACCGATGCTCACTGCCGCGGGAGAGGGCTGCAAGCGCAAAACCTCTGCTCCTCTCCCCCACCGCGAATGCTTTTCGTGCCTCGGGTTTGGTTTTGGTGTAGGGTTTAGGGTGTGGGGGCTTTTTTTGGCTATTTTTTCCCATGGGATTCCACAAAGAGGCGGGGAAACGGAGCAGCAAAGAGGGAAATGAAGGAAAAAAAAAAAGTGGGAAAAAAAAAAAGGAGGGGAAAGAAAATAAAAATCGAATTGCACGTTGTAGCAAGCCCCTGCGCGTTTCACTTCGCAGCGCAGCACCGTGCACAGACCGCTTTCCTCCCCCTTCCCCCCCGGGGGCGCTCCGCGGCAGCGCAGAGCATCATGCAGGTTTGGGCTTGCGCGGCTTTCGTTTCTAGGGTGCGCGGAAGTCCCGCGGTTGCATTTGCGCACCGAGCATGCCGCCTGCTTTCAGCACAGCTTTGGGGACCGCGGCTGGAGGGGTGGTCCCCTTCTCCTGGGGACGGACGAGGGGCCGGAAGGTATCTCCTTTCCCGCGGCTGGTGCCACACTCCTCAGAATCACAGTCGTGCCGAACGCGGGGCCGCGCAGTCCCCGCGGACGCCCGCGGACAATCCGCGACGCTTCTCCTCGCGCCTGCGGCTCTCCGTTTGGCAGGGTCTGGGGATTGCTTCTCAGACTGCAAGCCACCCTCTCATTAGCTTTAAAAATACAAAGATTCAAACACACAGATATATGTAAATACATATTTAACATTATATTTTTGTATATAGATGAGATTTTTCTCTGTCTTTGGAGAAAATAGCAAATCAATGCCGCCCTTTCTCCCAAGCATGTTTCCCTTCTAGTAAAGCAGGCTCCACCTCTGCTAGGGACTGATTCGCCCAGCAATTTTTAGGATAATTTATGGAGCAACCTGATGAGCCTATTGGGCGAGTTGCTCGGTCCTTGTAGAGTGGCTTCCTACCTGTTTGGGTGCTTGATTTTTTATTTAATTTCCCCTTTCCCCTCCCTCTGCCTGCCGTGTGCCGGTGGGGGGGGGAGAACGGTGGGATTGGCAGGGTTGCTATTCCCTAGTCTCTCCGGAGAAAACTCGGGGACGGGAAAGCGCCTTCCCGCTCATGGATACGTGGGGGGGCCTCGCTCCCCGCTGGAGCCGCCGCCGCGGGGCCCGGCTGCTGCTGCTGCTGCTGACCGTGCGGCTGGGGAGCGGGTGAGTACAGCGGGGACCCCCGCACCGCCACCGCCTGCACGCTCCAGCCGGGTCTCTGCTACCTGCGCATTGCGCCCCGGGCTGGGGGAAGGAGAAGGGGACGGGAACGTGCTAAGCGGCAGCCAAACTTAAAAAAAAGCCCAACAAGGTGCTAGTGCTCCGACGTCGGCTCCAGCGGGCGGCCGTGGGGGAACCTGGCACCGGCAAAGTAAAAGTTCGGCCGCATCCCACTTTTTCTTTGTGCGCGTTGGTGAGCCCGGGTTCAGCTTGGAGCAGGGAGAGGAAGACTGGAGTTTAGATGGAGAGCGGTTGAGGTGCTGGTGGTCTCTCGGCAGGGCCTGGCCCAAGGGCCGGTGCTGGCCGGTGTGAGAAACAGTGCTCCCGGTGCCGTTAGCTCCTGGCTGTCCAGTGGGGCGTGCTGCACAGCACCGCCTTGAGCCTCCGCAGCCCACAGGAGGGAGACGGTACCGGGCAGCTGCTCAAGTCCCAGAAGTTGGAAACTGGCATTTTAAGGGAGAGTTGTAAAATTGGTTCGGGGAGTCTGAAGAAACAACAGTTTGGTAACTCTGTGTGTGATTAGTACCCATAATGGCTTAACGAAGAGCAATCTGATCATTCAACTCCATTAATAATTCAGAGCTAATGTGAACCGTTCCACAGGTTGTACTCTCATAAAAATCACAAAGCAGCAGTGAAAGAGCATTTGACTGTTGCTCAGTGTGTCTTTCTTTTTAATGATAGGCTCAATTATCATTCTAAGGGGGTATGCAAATGTGTAGTAAAAAGGCTGCCAGAAAAAAACCACCACACCATGAAATGCGTTATAACATTTGTTTAAGTCCATCGCACTCTAGACTCCTTCCGCATACTGAATGGTGTTTTATCACTCTGTGTGTATTTGTTGATCTCAGCTCATCTCTCATCTTCAGAAGGCTGCTGTGTTAACCTAGTCAGGCACACCACTTATTATACTTTTCTTAATCTCTCTGTCTTTTAAAACCTTGGTATGTTATGGAAATATTTTTCAAAAGCATTGATGCAAATGATACCAGTGCAGCTGTGCATCTTTAGAATGCTTCTTAATGAACATATTGTACCTTAGGTATAAAAGAATTATCAAGTGGTTTGAGAAAAAAAGAATATGAATGCTAATTTGTCAGTCCAAAGGCTTAGTTAACAAAGGAGGAGGACTAGCTTGGAAAAAATAGTTTTTGTTTGTTTGCTGAAGTGTGGTTGTGATCACAGTACTGGGTGTGGGTTATTATGTATGAATCTCATTAACAGTAGCATTCATAAATAAGTTGATAAGAAGTCTTCAGTAAGAAAATGAGGTGACTTACTTGCATTATTTTATTCTATATTACAGAACAGCTCAGATAAAATGGCATCTTTGGTATAAACATTTGTATGTCTGAATCAGCTATCTTCAGCCTTGCCTTTTGTTCAGAAGCTACATTGGAAAATGGTGGTTGAGAGATTTTTTCTCTTTTGCTATGTTTTTCTTTTTAAGTGACCGTGATGTTTTTCAGATGCTGATTCTCTGGTATGTAGTGCATTGCAACTCAAGGGTGTTCACAGAGAGCTCAAAAGCTCCAGTGCCCTTTAGCAGGTGGCCCCAAAGTAGGATGGAAATACTATTTTTTCTGCTTTTTGAATGCCTTTCTGTAGTTTCAGCCCAAGCTTTTCCTTGATGTTCAAGCTAAAATGTAGAACTAGTGCTTTTCTCAAGAATAGACTATATTGTTTTTTCTCTGAAAACATCTTATGAGCGCCAACCCACCTTTTCAACATATACTTCTAAAAGGTTGCAAATTACTAGTATGCGGTTATACACAAAGTACCTTGTGTGAAGTATGAGTAAAGTTACTTAACGCATGGAGTTAAAGCCTAAGCAAGCACACTGAAAGTTGAGTCCAACCAAGAGTTTATCCTTTTAATGTACTACCCCCAAACCTGTAGTGTGACATTAGACTGAACTTCACCAGAGGCATTCACTGCAGTGAACTCTGTCCCATAAGCCAGTTGTCTTCCCCAGTTGTGCACATGCAGCACAAACAGACCAGAATAGCCAATGAACTTGATGTCACTTTGTGAGACAGTATGTTGATGGACTGTTTTGTTTTTGTTTTTTTTTTATCCATAGTTGGCATCAGTTCTGTAGCAGAAACTGGTCTGTGAAACTTTCTACAAGGTTATGTGCAGGAAAAGAGTAGTTATCAAGCGGTCACTTCAATCCTAAATGTTCAGCAAAGCCATTATTCTTGTTTAACTCAAATAAATAGATAATTCATTGGGAGAGCATAAGAGCTGACAATGTAATTAATTTTATTTCCTTAATTCTAACCAGACAGGTGCAGTGTAACTATAGCATTTCTTCTAGTTTATACTGGTTTAAATGGTATGTGCTGGTCAGCATCCCTAGTAGTGTATTGTCAGCTTAATTTAATTTTTTGCCATATCTTCCTTTCAGTTTTGTAACCTGATGTTCTAAAAAGCAGTTATGAATGATCCATTGCGGTATATCTGTCAGCAGATGCAAATGTCAATATTTTCTTTTTCATTTCGAAGTATATGTTAGGTAACTACTTACATAATATGGCTTACGTTTTCTTCTCATATGAATTCCTTGATGAGAGTTAAGCCTTTCATTACAACATGGGTTTCTTCGTGCTTGATAATAGTGATTTACGGTTTCGTTTGAATGTCTGTGATGTTTATTCATTATTATCCTCACTCTTACATGCTTTGTTCATGGTATGACAGTGAATAACTTGTAATTCAGTAGTGCCAGTGTTTTAAAATGCAGTTTATTTTTTTAAAAGTTCATTTATATATTCTTTTTTTACTGTAAAATTTATTGAGACATAAATATTGAGAAATACTTATATTCTTTGTGCAGAACTTTCTTACAGTGGATTCAAAGGAAACCTTCAAGCCATGGCAGTCATTAGAAAAAGGACTCTTATAGCAAATTGAATTACATTTTCAACTACTTTTAACTCTATGCTTGTTAAATATGCCTGATATTTAATAAGACATATTGGTATCAGGGGTGCTTGCTACCAATTCAAGCCTGTCTGAGCTGGATAGAAAAGGTTACAGGTGAGCACCTGTTGGCTTTGGTCAACTTATTTCCAGATGCGTAAGTCTGGCCACAGTGTTAGTTACCAGGCAATTGGGGGATCTATGTTTTTTCTTCAAAGCTGTAGAGGAATTGTGATAATCTGCTTAGAATATAGCACCTAGATTCTATGGCCAATAGGTAGAACTACTTAAATGGACATGTCTTATGTACTTTTTGAAGGTGAGATGCCTTGGTTTGTACTGTCATATATATATATACATATATATACGCACTAAAAAAGCCATGAATGTTGAACTTGCAGAAGAACAAAGGTGAGCATCTCCCAAGATGGACAAAGAGCCATTTTAGTCATACCGTTTATAAAAGAAGAGTACTAGAACTTCAGTTTCCTCTATAGCCCTTTCTTGCACCCCATACTCCATTGAGCGTGTACCTTGGTAAAATAACAATATCATAACTTATTTGCTAAAACGCAGCAGAGAGAAAGTGGTAATTATAAATGATAGTATAAATGTCAGCACGCTGACAGAAACCTTTCAAATGATGGTTGATGACAGTGACTCTAACTTTTATTCTTTTACCATTTCTCTGACTGGTAATATTTTGTAAGGAGAAATTCAAATGCAATTGTATTAACCTGGAGATAACAAGGAAGTCCCAGTTTTGCATTTTTTACATATGCAAAGGCCTTTAATAACACTGAAAACAGTTTGGCCTACTGGCCCGTGTGAAAGCTTTATCTACATATCTAAACTTAAAATGGTAAATCATGCAATAATACTGAACTATTGGAAGTGACTGGAGGGACTAGAGAGGTCATCAGGAATTGACCAGAACAGAACTTGCTTCAAAGAAGAGGAAAATCTGAAGTGTTATGACAATGATGGAAAGAAATAGTTTCTAAAACATGCTTTCATTGGTGGATGTCCAAGTCAGTAGGATCTGTTGTGATAATCAGTCTGTTACCAGAATAAGCAAAAACAAAATTGGAGAATTTACTCTGGCTTGTGCATCAGGTTTGTTGCTTCAGTATAACTGTTGTAAGTCTCTGCATAGAAGTATTGCACAGTGTTTCTAGGCTGAGGTTTCTCTGGCTTCTAGCCAGTGGATCTCTTGCCTTCTGCTAGCTGAAAAAAACTGATTTTTTTCCTCAGTACTACCTGCTACAGGTGGTTCAGCCGCTGGATCCTATGTCCATCTCTTCATGGGGAAATCCAGGTCCTGTTTTGTATCTCTGGTTTGTGCAGGGTCAGGGTGCAGACCATGGCTGTCACTGCTCTTCAGGAGTGGAGTGTGGTCTGCAGCCATCTGCTCTTTAACAGGGCAAATGGTATCATTAGAACTGTTCCATGCCCTTATGTGCCCCTGCCAAGTTTTGCCTTGACATGAACTCAGAGCACTTCATATGAATCCTGAAAATCCTTAAAGAAAATTATCAGCTTGATCGAAAACCATCCTGAAGCTGCCATTCTCTTTCAAGTCTAGTCATTCATAATATGTTATAGACTACTTGATAAGAGAAACCTCCTCACCTCTTGAAAATGAGAAGCTGCAGTGCATTTGTATGCCTAGCAGTTGTTGCAGGATAAATAATCTAGTCCAAAATGAAAGTTTTATACAAATGTGTCACAAATGGAGATACTCTACACAAAGTGGAAATTCCCATCGAATTGGATTTGTTCATACTACAGTTATACTACTACTAGAAGTATCTCCCTGCTATATTGTAATGTAAGATGCAACTTGATCAACAGCAACTTTTAGAAAAGTAAACTGAGCTACTTATGTTTCTTCAGAAAATACTGAATTCTTTGATAACCATATTGTAAACACTTTCAATTTCATCTTTGAAGAACAGACCTCAAAAATGGGTAGATTATATAAATATTAGCCTTATAAATGGCAGATATGGCAGGGGAGACACCATGATCAAGCAGGTTGCTTTCCTAGGGCAAGGCTCATTCCTTGCACTCTGGGTGTGCTGACCCCTGTGATTTCGCCAAATGTGGGACATTCAACTGCATTATTTGTGGTAGTGGGGGACTGTCTTTTTTGCTTTTTTTTTGTTGTTTTTTTTCTTGTTCAGTATCTTTGTTGGTGACATGGACAGTGGGATTGAGTACACCCTCAGAAAGTTTGCCAATGACACCAACCTGTGTTGTTCTCTTGATACACTGGAGGGAAATAATGCCATCCAGAGAGACCCTGACACGCTTGTGAGGTGAGCTGATGCCAACCTGATGAAGTTTAACCATGCCAAGTGCAGGGTCCTACACCTGGGTCGGAGCAATCCCAGGCACAGCTACAGGTTGGGCAGAGAAGAGATTCAGAGCAGCCCTGTGGAGAAGGACTTCGGGGTGTTGGTTGATGAAAACACGAACATGAGCCAGAAGCATGTGCTTGCAGCCCAGAAAGCCAAAAGTACCCTGGGCTGCATCAAAAGGAGCGTGACCAGCAAAATGAGGGAGGTGATCGTGCCCCTCTACTCTACTCTTGTGAGACCTCACTTGGAGTATTGTGTGCAGTTCTGGTGTCCTTAATGTCAAAAGGATATGGAACTGTTGGAACAAATTGAGAAGAGAGCCACAAGGATGATCAGGGGACTGGAGTACCTTCCATATGAAAATAGGCTGAGAAAGTTGGTGCTGTTCAGCCTGGAGAAGAGAAAGCTATGTGGAGACCTGAGGAGCATTCCAGTATGTGAAGGGGACCTATAGGGATGCTGGGGAAGGACTCTTCATTAAGGACTGTAGTGATAGGACAAGGGGTAAAGGGTTCAAACTTAAGCAGGGAAAATTTAGATTGGGTATGAGGAAGAAATTCTTTAAGGGTGGTGAGGCACTGGAATGAGTTGCCCAGGGAAGTTGTGAATGCTCTGTCACTGGTGGTTTTCAAGGCCAGGTTGGACACAGCCTTGGCTGTCATGGTTTAGTGGGAGATATCCCTGCCCATGGCAGGGGGTTTGAAACTAGGTAATCTTAAGATCCTTTCCAACCCTTACTATTCTATGATTCTATATTACTTCTCTACTACTACTTCATAGTATTGAGATAATCTATCCCAGAATTAGCTTCAGTACTGCTCTGCTGTGCCTCAGTTTCTTTTTGTTTTCTATATTATGTTGATCCTCAAATTCTTTTCCATGTCACTACATTCATCTCTGGTAAGGTGTAAGTGGCTAATTCTGTGTTTCTGCATTTATATGCAGTTACTTTTCTGTTTTCAGAAAGACAGATGGACATAGTGAATAAGAAAGATCTTAGGTAACATGAGATCCAGCTCTTTGGGTTAAATTATTTGAGGTCATAAATACATCATTAGCTCTTTCATTTAATATAGTTTTCTTCTTATTTAAGGTAGTGTACAATGAGGGATTAAGTAGTATTATTAATTTAATATTATGGTCCAGTTTATCTTTCAGAATAAAGTTTGGCTTGATGGAATTTACATTAGGTAAAAGTTACAGTATTAATTTAAATGGCTGTCACTGTAAGTCATGACCACTTCTTTTCTTCATTGTTCAGTGCTATAGTTACATGGCCTAACAAGAGATATAGTTGTTTCAAAGATAAAGTAGCCTTGGTGTTTTCTGTGGGCAAGAAAAGTACTTGATCTCACCATCGGGCAGCCATTGGATAAATACTAGAGTATATGGGACCTGCTGCAGATGAGCTTTTCAGTTAAGGTCATGCAACTGATGGCCTGGACGTTCATCCAGTGGGGAAGAACTTTGACAGCCAGTAATTTTACTTATCATCTGACAAGAGGTGGAATACTCCTGTTGTGAAAGATATATGTTATATTTAATATGCAGTAAATTACAGTGGAGGAGACAGATTTTGCTTGCAGAGAGAGCGAGCAAGCTCTTTGTTACATGGTTGAAGTATTTACATTAGCCCTTACAGACTATATTATGGAGCATTCACAACTTCCCTGGGCAACCCATTCCAGTGCATCACCACCCTCACAGTAAAGAACTTCTTCCTTATATCCAATCTAAACTTCCCCTGTTTAAATTTGAACCCATTACCCCTTGTCCTATCAGTACAGTCCCTAATGAAGAGTCCCTCCCCAGCATCCCTGTAGACCCCCTTCAGATACTGGAAGGCTGCTATGAAGTCTCCATGCAGCTTTCTCTTCTCTGGGCTGAACAGCCCCAACTTTCTCAGCGTATCTTCATAGGGGAGATGCTCCAGTCCCCTGATCATCTTTGTGGCTCTCCTCTGGATTTGTTCCAGCAGTTCCATGTCTTTTTTATGTTGAGGACACCAGAACTGCACACAATACTCCAAGTGAGGTCTCACAAGAGTAGAGTAGAGGGGCAGGATCACCTCCCTCATTTTGCTGGTCACGCTTCTTTTGATGCAGCCCAGGATATGTTCGTCTTTCTGGGCTGCGAGCGGACACTGCTGGTTGGTGTTGATTTTCTCATTGGCCAACACCTCCAAGTCCTTTTCTGCAGGGCTGCTTTGAATCTGTTCTCTGCTCAACCTGTAGCTGTGCTTGGAATTGCTTCTACCCAGGTGTAGAAGTGTCGTGGTTTAAGCCATAAATCACACAGTCTGCTCGTTCTCTCTCCCCTCTTTCTTCCCCTCCACTTCGAAGTTTGGGGGGAGAAATGGGGAGAAAAATCAAAAGAATGTAACTTCCACAGATTGAGATAAGAACCATCCAGTAACTATGGTATAACAGAAATCACTACTGCTAGCACCAGTAATAATTAATGACCAGGGAAATACAAGAGAAGAGGATACAACGTCTCACCGTCCGACAATCGAGCCATGAACTGAACTCTTCCTGGTTCCTGCCCCCAGCTTCTTTACATCCTGGGCATGTACTGTGGTATGGAATACCTCTTTCATCAGTTTGGGTCAGGTGTTCTGTTTCTGCTTCCTCCCAGCTTCCCCTTCTACCTGGTAGAGCATGAGACTCAGAAAGTCCTTGGCCAGACCAAAACATTCTAAGCTGCAACTGTAAACACTGGTGTTCTCAGCGCTTTTCCCAGGTGAAAAGTCAAAACCACAGCACTGCACCAGCTACCTCAAAGGAAAAATATGACTGCGACTGCTGAACCCGTGACAGTATAAAAAAGCCTACAGCACCCAGGATTCCCAGGCTGTCTCCCATCCAAGTACTAACTGAGCCTGATCCTGCTTAGCTTCCGAGATTAGATGAGATTGGGCATTTTCAGGGTGGTGTGACCATATGCTTTTTTATACTTTTATCCAGCTGGCCTTGGACGTTGCTGAATGAGAAAAGTGGCCAGTCCTTTATATTGACTCATAGATGGTGGGAAATGCCCTGTGGGATTGGTTGCTGTGATGGAAGCAGAGCTACTGGCAATGCAGAGGTAAACTCACCTGGGCTGCTGCACTGTGGCAAGATATTGCTGTCCGTTTGCAAAACGTGGTGGTCAGATTGTGCCATGTAGATGCTCACGTACCCAAGAGTCAGGCCACTGAGGAACACCAGAACAACCAACAAGTGGATAAAGCTGCTAAGATTGAAGTGACTCAGATGGACTTAGATTGGCAGCATGAGGGTGAATTTTCTTTGGCCCGATGGGCCCATCACACTTCAAGCCATCAGGGCAGAAATACAGCATACAGATGGATTCATGATCGAGGGGTGGATTTAAGAATGGACACTATTTCCCAGGTTATTCATGAGTGTGAAACGTGCTGCAATTAAGCAAACTAAACAGTTAAAGCCTCTTTGGTATGGCGGACGATGGCTGAAGTACAAATATGGGGTGGCCTGGCAAATTGACTATATCACACTCCCACCAACCCGCCACAGCAAGTATCATGTGCTTACCATGTGGAAGCAACCACTGGATGGCTGGAAGCATACTCTGCCCCATGCCACTGCCCAGAACACTATCCTGGGTCTTGCACTTGGCATAGTTAAATTTCATCAAGTTGGCATCAGCTCACCTCAAAAGTGTGTCAAGATCCCTTTGGATGATATTGCTTCCCTCCAACATATCAACAGAACCACAGAGGCTGGTGTCGTTGGCAAGCTTGGTGAGAGCGCACTCAAATCCCACTGTCCATGTCACTGACAAAGCTGTAGAGCAAGACTAGTCCCAACACTGATCCCTGAGGGACACCACTCATTACTGATCTCCAGCTGGACATTAAGCCATTGACCATAGTGATACTTCTTTTCTTGTCATTGCCTTTTTATTGTAGTTGTATAGTTTTTTGTATTATTTTAAGCCAGATTCACCTGTGTGTCACAATTATGGTGCATAGTTCAGTGCAAGTCCCTAGTTTTGTTGTTACTTCTGTCTATGCATGCTTCTTTTTCTCCTGCTAAGATGTGTACCAGAAGCTAGAAATATTTCAAATAAACTCGTTTTTATGAAGGGCTGCAGTAGATTACTATTTACCTGAAGATTTTGCTGGAAGTATGTAATCAGTTGGGTTAGAATAAATGTTCACATGAATACATTGAAATAGCAGCAGCATAAAGAACCAAAAATGTCTTATTAAGGAGAGCTAATTTTATCTATTTCTTGAGATGCTGGTGACATTTTAAGTTAGAAACCTAGCACAGTTGAAAGTTGACTTTGCAATTTGAGGAATATTGTATTGACTGTGGGATGGCATTTAATTAGGGTAGCTGCTTTTTATTGAGATTATGATTCTCAGCCTTCATTTATATTAGATTTAAGTCTAGTTCCACTATAGAAAGTGTTTCTTGGATCAAAGCAGTTAACCCATCAACCATATATCAACTCATTCTGGACTTGATGACAATTAACCTTTCATCAGTCAAGTGTAGATAGAGATCTGCAGTCTCTGGAGAGAGGTGCTGACATGTGGTGCATGGATTTATGTGTGTCTGTCTTTGTGTGATGATCCTACTCTAAAAACTCCCAGGACGTCTGACACTACCATGGTGGTTAGCACATGCTTCAGATATCCAGAGAGGTTATGCCTTTTCATCATCATGCCCTTCCTTAGGAGTTTAGAGATATTTGTGTGTTTTATTTAATACCATTTATCCCTTTTTAGTTATATCAATTTAGGCCCTAAAATTACTATATATTTTTTTTGTATTTTATTTTCTGCATCTTCATTCATTTCCAGTTATGTAGTCTGGATGAACAGTGGAATGTGGCTGTTTACATTATAATTACTTGATTGCATGGTGTGGCCAAAACCCATGAAGAAAGTAAAATTTACGAACTGAGAGGATAAGATTTACCCATTTACACTTCTAGTTTTTATTCAGGATCTATCTGAAATAAATCTCCCTAAGAATTTTAGTAGGTTTATACTTCAGTTTCAGTCAAGACAGTACGGATTATGCTAAGGAATATAATATCCTGATAAATTTTGGGTTTTTTTTTTTTTTTGGTTGCATGCAATAGCTGGAAGGTTTACCTTGGAAGGTATTTTGTAGAGGAAGACGTATTTGTCTGAAAACGTTACAACAACAAAATGCTCGTGATTGCTTAAGATTAAAGCATAGTTTGCATAAGAAGCCCGTACTAATTCTTCAGCTAGAATTAGAAATATTTGTACTAGAAAGTCTCCATTATCTTCAGTATGTACTTCCTTTCTTCAAGTACTTTCCTAGGCAAGATGTGTTTTAAGATCTTGTAGTAATGATTTTCTTGGAACAGGAGAGGTGTACTTTCACTGTGAATATGGGTGTTAGATCAATTCGGTATCCACTTCTTGTAAGCCAAAACAAATAACAGCCTACACATTCTGCAAATTTGTGATTGGGATGTGGAATAATTGATGTGAAGAAAGAGGAGTGAAAAGTGTGTCGTATTTCCTCACTTGTGCGCGGTGGAGCAAGAACTGCTCAGGACATCAAGAGTAATATTAATGTAGCTTTTCCTGAAGACAATATACTTTTTTCCCCATATTGAAAGATTGTTTTTACAAAGTTCTTATGTTTGCAGGCAGGGTTACTGTTCTGAGGGAACTGTGGGGATGGGTTGACTGGGATGTTATAAAATTCATCTACGATGAGTACTGTGTCCTGCTGCTGGGTGGGGAAGGCCCCTCAGCAGTATGGACTGGGGAAAAGCTGTCTGGGGGCCAGCTCTGCCAGAAGGGACCTGGAGTTCCTGGAGGATAGCGTGGCACCTGAGCAGCAGTCTCCTGAGCTGTGTGACCAGATACATTCTCAGAAGGTTGAGGGAAGCTATCACCTCCCTCTGCTCAGCACTTGTGAAACTGCATGTAGGTACTGAGTTCAGTCTTAGGTTTAAACTGGAGGCAGCTCAGCAGAGGGCTACCAAACTGATCAGGCACTTGCCCTGTTAGGAGAGGTCTGTTCAGCCTGGAGAGTAAATAGGTTTTTGGAGGACCCAACAGTAGCCCCATCACTTACAGGGAAGATAATCAAGAAGACAGAGGTGGGCTCTTTGAGGTGGTGCATGGTAAGAGGATGAGGAATAATGGTGATGAATTGCAACAGGGTAAATTCCAACTGGGTATAAAAAAAAAAAAATCCACTGTTAGGATAATTTAACAGTGGAATAAGTTGTTCAGTGAGATTGTGGCATCCCTGTCCTTGGAATGATCAAAGACCAGATGGGAGAAAGCTCTAAGCATCCTGATCTGAATTCTATATTGCCCTCCTGTGAGTAGAAGTCAACTTCACAAGATCCCTTCTAAATTGTATAATCCTGTGGAAGATGTCAGGAATCAGCTTGTTTGTTTTTTCCTTTTTTTTTTTTTTTTTTTTTTGGTAGGAGTTGCTATTTTGTGCAAGGTTCTTGTTCTCTATTGTATAGCCTAAAAGAGGGGGATGCAGAAAGAGGTAGTTATCTCCATCAGATCTACAAAACTAGAAGAATATTTTTGTGATCACATACAGAGGTAAAGAGCTGTTTTTACTAAGGTGGTAAAAATAAGATCACTCTCCTAATCAAGGCGAATATGTTTGAGAATCCAGCAGCTCTGATCTGGCACAGAATATTACCTGTATTTAGATAAAGAGAAGAGGAAAATTTTTAATTGATTTCTGGACTGCAACTTGATAGGAGTAGAGGCAGCAGTTATGTGGTCAGAGCATGTCAATATTTGGATGAACTCTCAAGGAGAGAAAATTAACTCTTATTGTATGAGAAGATTGATGGATAAAGGATATCTGATGCTTGGAGTACAGATGATAATTATTTGAGATCTTGAAAAACCATGAGAATTAATAACAGATTTGACCAATGTCTTTCAAATCATATGTTGGCATTATCTGAACGTTGACTTGGAGAAAAGCAATTTGTGTGGCTCTCAGAACAAAAATTATTGTACTGGAATACCTGTTGTTCTTGACATTAAAAATTCACATTTCTGTAAATGTTCTTTGCAGGTTGTGTCTTTGTCAAGTATTCAGGTTTATATTGTTCAGCAGTTTCTCTTTGGATTAGTTTTTATTAGTATCACAGAGATGTTGAAGATTATTTTATAAGAAATGTGATAAAGCTTTTAAGTGAAGGTCTTGCTGGGGGTAAAATTAATTGTACTGAAGTTATTGTATGTGGGAGAAAAAGTTTCATATCTTTCAAAGATGTACCTCAGAGTGGTAATGACTTAAAAGATCTTGAATACCTGATGCTTTTGATATGTATTAAGATATCACAAGTTTGATAGTCTAAACACTCAGCTATGTAGGCAACACTTACAGGGAATGAACAGCAGGGGTACCTGCTTTAATTCTGTTAGTGCTTGTCGTGGTTTAAGGCCCTCACCACGCGCAGTTTTGCTTTCTCGCTCACTCCCCCCTCTTTCTTCCCCAGTCCCGGAGGGGTGGGGAGGAGAATCGAAAGAATGCAACTCCCACAGGTTGAGATAAGAACAGTTTAGTAACTAAGGTATAACACAAATCACTGCTGCTACCACCAATAATAATACAAGAGAAAATACAAGGGAAGAGGGCATAACTGCTCACCACTCCCTAACCGAGCTGTGAACTGAACTCTTCCACATTCCTCCCCCCAGTTTTACACCCTGGGCATGACGTACTGTGTTATGGAATACCTCTTTGGTTAGTTTGGATAAGGCGCCCTGTTTCTGCTTCCTCACGGCTTCCCTTCCTCCCTGGCAGAGCAGGAGACTCAGAAGGTCCTTGGTCAAACCGAAGCATTCTAAACTGTAACTATAAACATTGGTGTTATCAGTGCTGTTCCCAGGCAGAAAGTTGTAAATACAGCGCTGCACCAGCTACTACGGAAGAGAAAAATGACTGCTGCTGCTGAACCCAGGACAGTGCTGTAATTGTTCTTTTTTTCCTTTTAACAAAGCTTTACTTATTAAATACTAAGTGAACTTCTTTATGTAACTTGCCCTAAAACTCTGATGTTTCTTTCTGTATAAGAATTTCTATTTTTTCCATACTTTCCCTGTAATTTTACTGCTGTCATAAGGTCCAGGTTCATACATTCAGTAAAAACTCAGGAAGGAGAAGGGAAAGAGGAAACAGGGCATAAAATTATAAATAGGCAGACAAATAGTGAGTTTAGAGAAAGCAAAGGGCACAAGACAAAAGTATCAAGAAGAATCAATCTAACAGTATGTGGTAGGTATGATGGAAGAAAAAGATGTAGGGAATACGTCAAACATACTTCAGGGGAAGAGATACATTTTGACACATAAAGGAATATGCCAAAGTCTGGCAAGACAGAAGGAGAGGGAAATAGATTGGTAAAATCACCTGAGGTGAAATGGGTGGGGGGGGTGAAGAGAAAAAAGATTTTTGTCAACAGTATCTGAACTGATTTAGAAAGAATGAAGATGAAGGAGTACAACATGAGTGACTATATCACACAGGATTCAGAAGAGCGAGCAATGCTTTCTGTAGGCATATTTTCAGTAGCTGCATTTGTTTGCTTGCAGTTACACTTATTTTCCCATGATTTTCTGAGATGAATAAAGCATATCAGTGAATAAGCCGATGATGAAATGCAGAAGATAGTTCATTTCTGCAGAAATGTAATAGAACTGATGAGTATGAAATCAACCATCAAGTTTGGAAGATAATCTTGAGAGCTACTGACAGCTAGCAGTGGAAGTAAGCTTTCAAGAGAATCTTTTGACGAAAAAATGTAATTGTGTCCTATTCTAGCAGTCATGACTAATGTAGTCCTGCTGCTGTTGCTGCTACTGAAAAGAAGTAATATTTGAGTATGTGCAGAAGGCCTAATCCTTTTTCAACTTCTGAAGGATACTGCAGTCTGTCTGATGCCCTTGTTTTATCCCAGGAATTTCTAAGGAAATATATAGATGTTTTAAATTGCTGACATAAGAGTAATTACTTACTCCTAACATGCTGAAGCTGCATTTTGCTCTCTTCTTTAAGGAAGTTTCTTTTGTTCCAGGCACTGCCTAATTTACCATCCTTCTAGAGTTCAGATTTTCATCTATGCTTCACCCTATGCCTTGTGATTCAAATGACCAAGTACTTGCCTAAGTATTTGCCTAAGCACTTGCTTTTTTTTAGCTTCCAAATTGGAATCATCACCAGCCTCTGTAAAAAGGTCTGACTCCAGATGTTAGATGACTGTGACATTGGTTTGCTTTTCAGCAATGCTTTGAGATCTTTTTTTCATAAGTGGAATTTGTCTAGGTCAGGTGACCTCTGAACTCTTATTGTTGGGGCCATGAAATATGCTTCATTATCACATGAAAGCATATAATATTTGATGTTCTGGAGTAAGTTAGTCACTATTTAGACATCTGATTGGTTGGAAACCTTCCCTGGAAACCTTGTGTGTCAACTGACTTCTAAGGAAGTATTTTGACAAACCTCTGAATCTGGATTGTTGCTAAGAGAGTGATCTCCTGTTTATAATTTGGGAAACATTAGCATTTTGTTTGAAAGTTGAGAGAAATGTAAGTACTGGAAAATAAAGTTTAAATTATATTACACTAAGGCAAATAACATAAATACAGCATGCTGGGGTGCACAGCCAGTGAGTAACATCTGTCTTAAGGCATGTTTTGTGATTTAGGTGTCTCTGTGCCTACCCTTGTGTCAGTAGAACTCTTAAAGAAACTGTTTTTGGCTGCTGTTGGAGAGGATGCTCAGCTAAATGAACTAACACAACAAGTATTATTTTCATTTGCTTGTGTAAGGTAAAAAGTAAAATGCAAGGGAAGTTCAGGTTGAATATAAGGAAGAAGTTCTTTACTGTGAGGGTGGTGAGGCACTGGAATTGGTTGCCCAAAGAAGCTGTGAACGCTCCATCCCTGGCAGTCTTCAAGGCCAAGCTGGACAATGCAGTCTAGTGTGAGGCATCCCTGCCCAAGGTAGGAGTATTGGAACTAGTTGATCTTAAGGTTCTTTCCAATCCTAACTATTCTATGATTCTGTGTTCCTTTCAGTTCTTTCAGCATAGACATCTGAAGCACTGACTTTCCTTCTTATTTGCTTATGAAATGATCATTAGAGTATTCCTTGTAGGGAAGGAAGGTTTTATCTGAACAGACAAGGCCGCTGTGCAGGGTAAATTATACCTCATGGCTGCTGAGGGCTTGACTGAGTTGCTTGCACGCAGGCATAAAGTGTCAGCAGAGATAAGTCAGGTTCAATGCCCAGTTCATACTGCTTCTCCAAAAGTCTTATATTTCCCCTTAAGTCAACTCCACTTGGCAGACTGGGTGCCCTTGGGTATGTTGGGTGGGAATAGGAGCCTGGGAATGGTCAACTAAATTGATTATTAGGTGTGTTTAAATCCACCTATGCTATGCTGTGTACTTCTGTGTGTAGTACTTTGATATGCATGGTGCAAATAGCAGTTGGAGCTCTCGTTATATCCTTTTTTTTTTTTTTCAATGCCTTACATAATCTGATTGATGTTAATTGCAACTTAAAGCTCATCTGATTGTTTTTTCTCATAGTTAAACAAAGACCTGTGATATTAAAGTCTGAAGATGATCATGGTGTTGAGAAGACTTATTTAGTCATTAGTCACTTGTGCTCAGGGATTTATTAGTCATGGTAATGTCTCCAATTAGTTGAAGGACAGAGAGCATAATTAGGGCACTTTTTGCCTAATTACTGTTAACTGTATACATGGAGTTTACTGTTGAGTTTATGAGGCTATAGCTGAAGTGTTACACTAACAGGCATGTTAAGAAGTAAGGTCTCTTTCCTGTTTATAAAACCATTAAGATCAGAATTATATCTGCAGTAATAGCTGTAAAATAGCATCATGCCATAGAACAAAAATGTTTTCATGGTTTGTGTCATATTTTTGTTCCAAATCATCATGTCTCAAGGCATTTTGAAAAAGACCTACTGAGTGAACTTTGTTGGAAAAGAAAATGTATTTTACAGTAAATGGAGACAGTGTATAGTGATATAACCTCTACATAAACATGGAAAGGAAAAAAAAATCCTCTTCAGTTAAGTTTGTCTTTCTTCCTGGGGTTGTGAGAGCGAGAGAGGAAAGTGCTGTTGTTAAGGAGAGAGCGGTTAATTGTCATTAATCTTCATGGGTTTATAGATTCATTGTAAGTGCAAAGTAGAAAGCTGTTCAGCCCAAGTAAATATGTCACTAAGTATTTGAACAACATACCTGAATTTAACATTATCTGGTTTGGAATGAAGTTTGCTTTCTTCTGCCTTTTCTTCCCTAATCCAAGTTTTGGAGATAAAACTGTCCTTTGCAATGTGAGATACACAGAAACTTGGGTAAAAGGTTAACAGTTTTGAACCATCTTGTTTTCCAGCATGAAAATGTTTCTTGTAGAACATGGTCTAGAAACCTTTATTAAATCTCAGTAGCACCATCTCAGCTGATCTTGCTGACAGTGTAAATCTGCAGGGATTTCTACCTTTGAAACAGAGTAGTTTAAATCTATTTACTGTGACAAAGATTAGTAGTTCAGATTCCAAGAAATTCATATGTCCACAGTGTCTTTTCCCTGATGTTTGTGAGTCTAGGTGCTCTTCTGGGAGATCTTCATGCAACCCCCCAAAAACATCTGGATTGAGAATTCAAGCTGGCAGGTGTTGTATGCTCAGTTTCACTGGTGGGCTGTCATGGGTTCAGCAGCAGCAGTCATTTTTCTTTAAGCAGTAGCTGGTGTAGCACTGTGTTTTGGATTTTTTA
>JASSUY010036185.1:0-16842 GCA_032466535.1 Forpus xanthops
GAGGGAGGAGTGAGAGAGAGGCTGTGTGGTTTTCTGAGTTGCTGCTGGGCTTAAACCATGACAAGATCCCAGAAACCAAGCTTTGGTTTTCACTCTGGGTTGGATCATGAAGGCTTAGTCTGTTTTCCAGACTAAACCCTTATGCAGTTGTTCAGGTGATATATTAAACTGAGATACATTTTTCAGAGACTTCACTTCTGTCCTATCCTATCCTATCCTATCCTATCCTATCCTATCCTATCCTATCCTATCCAGGGCAGTAATAGCTACTGTTATTAGCATAAATATTAATTAGATTATTAAAAATTATACTAACACCTATAGCCTATTTTTTAAGCATGTAAAAACGAATACCTAAACCAGTTCAGATGAGCTGTGCTCTAGAAATACTTTGCAAACTGCAAGGGGAGCGTGGTTTTATGAGCTGAGGTACATGTGGTTTCTATTTAAAGGTAGGTGGCATGATTCCAGTCCTCAGTGCTTCAGTTTCTCACTGTAGATTGAGAAAAACACAGCCTTGTGTGAACTTTGACATGGAAAGACCTTAAAATCTTGTTTTCATTAATGACAATTATGGGTAAGGAAAACAGATGGAGGCATTGTTAATCAAGAAATTCACTGGCACTGCAGTGAGAATTGCCTGACCAATATTAAAGCAGCATGATGACCACATGCAGGGTTGCACAGACACAACACCACTGCAAAATCCTGTAAAGAAACAACCAAAAATGTTCAGGGTGGCTCCAGAGATGGTCAACAGATTTCTATAGGTTTGATTGTACCATAAGCAAGTGTAGTATTGCCTAAAACCTGTGGTCCCTACCCATGGGGCCTACACACAAAACAGCATGGTCCTGCTTCTGACCTGATAAGACTAAGGAAAGGCATGGACAATTTTGCCTCTGGTGCTTAGTTTGTAGATAATTTCAGGATATGACTCTCTGGGACTATTCAAGTGCCACCCCTCCTGATCACTCAGGCCCTTCAGGGGAGGTATATTAAAGGATCTGGATGCCTGAATTTCATAGAATTGCACTGAGATTTGGAATATCATTTTGTGACACTCCTTTGAAACTGCCTGCCTGCATTCACACCAAAACTGCAGAGAAAAGCCCAAGTATAAGCAAAAGTTAGTACTTTAGCTTTTGATACTGTACATTGGTAGACAGTTGGCCATTTGTGGATCACTTTGCATATTCTGGAATAGAGTAGACAAAGTCAGTTTATAACAAGCTCTGGCACTATATACTCAAAGACCACTGAAGCAGATAGCCATTCTGTAGTAAATTTTTTCCAAATTAGCTTTTTTTGTATAAGTTATCACTGTCAGAAGAGGAAGAGCTGACCTTTCTTCTTTTTTCCCTGAGTCAGTCATTACATACATTTCTTCCCAATGCAGCTTGTTCCACCTTGCCTGTCTTCAACGTGATGTTCCTGTGTCATCATTTTTCTGATTATCTATTGCTCTGCAGTATCTGCTGGCAGAGTGGTCAGGGTGCTGCTGTACCCACATTGCATTGCTTGCTGTCAAACCAGTGGCTCCAGTTAGTGCATATCTGCTGTCATGCCCACATGAATAGCAATGAATGCAAGCTACAGGCAGAAGAATTGTAACCAAAAAACTCATGCAAGGTACTAGAAAGTGTCTAGACACCAAAGGTAAAACCATGACAAACCTTCCTTGACATCTGGAGTAAGAACTCAGCTGACCTAATGCATGGTCTGGATCTGAAGTAGTCACTCTGGAGTCTCATCATACTGGAGAAAGCGATACAATGACAGCTGACATTTACACAACCTCAAATGGACTTCCCTCTCCATTGACTAGAACCCTGGAATACCATGGAGAATCACAGAGTCCCAACTGCAAACACCTCAGACAGTGAAGCTGATTCCCCTCCAACAGGCACCCCAGTGTCCTAGTTGGGAATGCTCTATGAAAAGGGAAACAGTTCACCAAGCCAGTTTTCATCACTAGCAGCTACCAAGTGGGTCATTAATATGCTATGTAATTCCAACCTAACTATTCTAATGTGCATTGATTTCATCTTATGTAGAAAAAAGAGCCCATTGCTTATTATTGGTTGCAATATATCTCCATGGAAAGGTAAAAGCTAGCTGCTGGGCTCACACAAATGGCTTTTAGAAGAGTTAGTGCTTGCTAGGAGCAGAGCACAGTGACTTTTAGTCTATCTTTCATAATCTGTCTTTTAGTAGAGCAGAAGAACAGGACACACCAGTTCTGAATGAAAAAGAGGGATCACCTCCCTTGACCTGCTGGCAATACTTCTTCACTCTCTAGTGGTGGGTGCAGGTGCTGGAAATCACCTCTGGGATACAGACCAAGAGAGTCACATAAAAGACAACAGTAGAACACCACTCTGTGGTTAATGAATATTTCCTTTCTACCCACAGTCCCACTATAAATTTCCCAATGAAAATCCTGGTTTTTTTTCTTCATATAAATTTTTGCTTCATATCAGCTGTTGCTGTTGAGGAGTTTCTCAACCCCTTCTCTCTGGAGCTCATTCTTGTCTAAACAGACCCCTGTTTTACTAAGAGGTAATTAATATTCTTATCTGGCACCATTAGTGAGTTTAGGTGAGGATGTGGAGAAAAATGAGGACTGGGGTTTCTATGAACTTTTTAGCCACTTTCAAATGCAGTATATGTGGCTGTGAGCAGGTTACCTCCATCCGCACCCTACTGCTTAGCTAGGCTGGGTAAGACCAGGCAGCCTTCACAGGGATGCTTGCTGGGTGGAGAGGTCAGTCCATGTGCATGCTTGAACAACCTCAGTGCCTCCCCATATACACCATGGTGGTCTTCAGAAGTGCTCAAAGAGGCTCCATGTAAAAAAACCTCTTTGAACCTTTACAGAAAACCGCAGAGAAATAAAAGATAGTAATAATGCTGCCACACTACAGTGTCAAGTAACCACCATGGCCTATGCAAGGGCTAGGCTTTTGACCTTGCAGGTCCTTCCTGAAGTGTGGCCCACATCGTTTCCCACCCCACGTATAGTAGCTAGCATGCCTGCAAGGCTCTTCTCAGACTAATTCCTGCTAATGTCATGCATGGCTAGTTAACCTCCATTTGATCTGTCTTTTAGAGATTTATTCATCAATAAAGGCGTTATTGCTCCTTTGATGATAGTTAGTATCATTTATATGAATTGTCTATTGACGGACACATTTAACAAAGGGTGTTTATGTGATGAACAATCACATAGTTTATTTATCCAATAATCATATAATCGATTTGAAAAAAAATTCAAGTTGAAGGACATCTTTGAGATTTAAAAATTTCACAGTTTCCATCTGTGTCTGAGATGTTTAATTTGTGTTAGTTATGTATTACATTTCACTAGTATTGTTCCTACAGAGGGATCTGATAGATCAGCCTCTGACAGCTCTCAGGTAAAAGCTGAACCTGGTGAGCTTGTTTAAGATGATTGCTTAGGAATTTTTAATCACAAGTGACAGTATAAAAGATTAGGAATACTGTGCAGTTAGTGACTTGAGGCACTCTCAGAGCAGGTTACCGCTGATCACACTTGCCTTCATATAAAGTACTTTTTCAGTGCTAAGACTATCATCTCTGCAGTGGTTACAATTATCTACTGATGACTGAAAGAGAAGAAGCTTATTTCTTCGATAGCTTTCCCTGTCTGATGTCATTACATTATTGCAAGGCACAACATTGCTCACTTAGATAAAAATCCAAACTAAATCAGAAAATCCTTCTTGTCTCACAATTCCTGTAGAGCTCCTGTTGCTCTTGGATTGAAGCACTGCTTGCTCATGTGCAGGAAATCAATGCCAGATTTCCAGTGGTGCATCTTCAGTGCTTGCCACAAGAGCTGAAACCAGAAGAACTGGCACAGCAATTCCTCTGGGAGGCCAAGGAAATAACCTTGCTATTGAATATTGGATCTCTGTTTCTAGTGACTGGCATTAATACCTCAGTGCCTCCAAGCCCCAAATATCAGGCCGTCCATCACCATACTATGTTTGGCACCTAAAACAGGCATTACAAACATTCAAAGAGTGGCTGTCAGGGTTCCACTCCTTGGTGTGGATGGGAGAGTCTATTGTTTGTCTGAGTTTAAGTAGTAGAGGTTTTATTTTCTCAGTTCCTGGCCCTAGCAAATTCTCTCTGTCAATGACATGTCCAGCTCTCAGAAAGAGTAAGACTACATTGCCTACGTGGTGGCCTACAGTTTTCTGCAGGTAGGAAGTGAGGCTGTGCTTTCATCCTGCAAAGATTTACCTGGCTGTGCTTACTTGGAAACACATGATTCATTCCGGAGGACTATAGGGTCTGTTTGGTGCGAACCTGGGCTGCACAGTACAAAGCCCAGCAAAGGCCTTGGCACCAAGAAACAATTGCTACAATACACAACTTATTCTGTAAGGCAGGGAGTAAAGGCTGCAGGAATACAATAGGAAAGTCCTAAGGATCAGGGCTGTTGAGTAGTTTAAGAAACCCTGGTTTTTCACTTCTTTGTGCCACAGCAAGCAGGAGCTAAGTTGTCTGAGTTCATGTTGGGACCTTAAAAAGAGGCAGGGAGGCTCTGCTGCTGTGATTAGAGCCCAGGTCCACAGAATCAGTCACAGTAATCACTTCTGGAATATCTCACTGTGACATGGATTCCCTGTTAGAACACCCTCATGCACATGGAGGACTAAAGAGGATTGGTTTGCTATTATCAGTTGCTGCCCAAAAGCTTTTGCTCTCTGGTTTGAAGACATTTTTGATCCTTTGATTTTACAGGAGACTGGAATTGATAAGCCAGGTGATTTCAAGGGCTGCAGTTTCAATCAGCCCCTGCTCCCCACTGCCTACTCAGGAGACCCTGACCACAGGGAAGGACAAGTCCTGGGATTCAAAGGTTTAAGCTGAGGCCACCAAGTCCCATCACTTGAGCACTACCAGTTTTGTAACAGCCTGAGCTAAGCTCTGGGAGCAGCAGCTTAGCTGGCTGATGTCTGTGTTAGATGCACTTGCAAAGGGTAAGGAATAAGCCCCTGATCCTGCAAGGACTTTCGGTGCTGAAGCCGTGTCAATGGGGTGGTGAACTTGCTGCTCCCAGCATGTGCGTTAGCATGTGCTTCTTTCCTGGAAACAAATGCCAGAGAAAACTTCCCTTTGGCAGAGGTAGAAGATAAGGAGCAGTAAAACCAAGGCAAAACCAGACTTTATACACTGTAGGTCCTTCCCTGTCCTCTTTGCATGGCTGCTTACCTCAGATCCCCTTTTTACAGGTGACACAGTGAACCGAGGCTTGATCTTAGACCTCTCAATCTGAAGTGCTTTTACACTCAAGTCACTGCAGTCTGACTGAAACCTGCTTTAGTTCCATAATATATTGAAAATTATTTGTTTGCTATTTTTGTAGTTAATTTTCTCTCCTGAGTGAAAGCTGAGACAAGCTGATACTGTCTTTAAACTTTGTACTTTAGGAATAGCACTCCCTTGAGTTTGCTCATGGATGCTGGTAAAGTCTTCAAGTCATTCAAATAACAATAGCAGCAGCATAAGATGATGCAGCCGCTGAGACCCAAACCTGTGGCAGTCACGAGCATGTTGGATTCGGTAGATGCAGCTGCTGCTTATGTTCCCTTTCCAGGAAATAGGAAAAAACTTCACACCTCCTGGCTGGATGTGCAGAGCAGTCCTGCAAGCAGAGGCAAAGCCAACATTGTATTTTATATATGTGTATTTATGTACATGTGTGCATTGTATATGTACTGGGATATACATTGCTGTACATGCATGTGTGTGTGTATAGGCATGTTTATGAATGAAAAGCCACATTCAGATGTGCATGAGCGTGTACACATGAATAGTGCTGTGTGGGAGCAATGCTCAGCAATGCCTTCAGAAGGAAGCAAGAGACTGCACTTTTTACATAGAACAGTGTAGAGAAAGTGTTATTAAATCATTTGCCTTTGTTATAGGAAACAAAAATACACATCCTGTTGGGGCGATGAAGCTATAACAGCAGAAGACAGACTGCTCTTGGAACTAGCATTAACCCTTAGCTGTATACCTTGTTTCTTGGCCCTGAGTCTACTTCAGCACTGGTGCCAACTTGTTTTGTCTGGCAGTGCCAAGGAATCTGCCTCTTGTGCCTGGGATAATGAGAACTGATACTTACAATGGATTTCTCCTGCTCAATACATTGCAGAGAACTGGGAAGGGAAAGAAAGGGGACTGCAAGTCTAATTTGTTATCGTGATTCAGAACTAAACTGTGCCTGGTTTTCACTTCTGCATAGGTAAGAGATACCTGAGAAGTGCAGACCCAGTCCTTCACACACAGGATTGAGGAAAGCCGGAAGCTTTTTGACAGGTCAGAAATCTCACTGCCTCATTTGGAGAGACGCGTTGTGAATTAATTCAGCACTGATTCAGCACAAGCTGAGTCCTGGAGGAAAAGCTGACACTTAGATGCCATGAACATGATGCTGAGATAATCAGATCTCTCCTATGTGTCCTCAGGTGCTGGAAGGATGCTGGAAATGAGATTCTATGATTCCATACATGGCCATGGGGGCAGGATCCCAGCACCTTGAAGCAATGCTCTTCCTCCCAAGCCCTAAACCCCAACTCCACTTTTCAGCCAAGACTTTTGCGTGGGCTTTGGTGCCATCAAGTGGCAGCAATGCTAAAGGACAAGAAGCGCTCAGAAGTCCTTGGCTCTCAGGCGGTCCCTGAGGAGCAAGCAAGCAAGATTAGTTTTTCTCCGAGTCTGAGAATGTGAAAGCGTTAAGTGCAGCAGCCAAAGAGCAGCTTTTACTGATGCTTGAACCAGGTGGAAAAGTCGGCTTTTTAGTGGGTTATTTTTCCTTTTTAAAGAACGAGAATCTTGGCTTCAAGAAATGATTTATAAAGCTGGCATCAAGAGCGTGGCTGAAAATCACATCAATATTCTCCAGACTTTCGTGTGTTCTGGGACTTGAGCCAAATCAAATAGCTGGGTCTCCAGCTTGAGTAAGCTACTGAAACTCAAAGCCAGTGGAGTCAAGCTAATGACACCAGGAATTAGGCTGATCCTAAAAATTTTAGCCTAATCTGAAATGCATAGGGCTTAGAGTTGGTGAATCATGCTTCCATCTTGTTTTCTGTGTATTCCAATTTAGCTTTACTGGATTAACAGCAAAAGGGTTTCATAAAGTTCATGTTGTCTGCATCAAGAGCAACAAATCCACCATACTGAGGCCAAGAGCCTGCTTTCCTCAAGTTCTGCATGGCTTTGGCTAAGACCCATCTCCCTGCATGTATCCAGCTAAAATGTTAACAAAATGAGGGGCTTGCTTTGTTGGATTGCTCCATGACCAGTCATTTGAACCATTAGAGATGGAGGACTTCTTGTTTAACCCTCCAGACAGATTTTTGAGCTAAATAATACAGAAAAATAACCTTCTGGCATTTCGGAGGAAGAAGACTCACTTGTTCCAGATGCTTTCTGCAGGACAGTCATGATTGTTGCAGGCAGGTCCTCTATACTGATATCCGGCTTTCTTGCTAGAGCAGCTCTCAGTGTCTCTCCCTGCTCCCACTCTGTCTTCAGCACCCTCCTCTCAGGACAACCAGCAGTATTGCTAGGTATAGTTCTGTCCTAGCATTGGCAATTGTCTGCTTTTCCCCAGCATGTGTGAGCAGTTCATGTTTAGCAGAGCTGATCAAAGGCAGCCAATTGTTGTAACCAGAGTGCAAACCACTAGATTTTGATTGTGGGTGAGAAGCAAGACCCCTGTCCTGATTAGAGCTTTGTCAGCAATGACTTCATGTGTATACCCAGACATATTGCTGCTTTTGGATGTTTTCTCCCTGAGTTCAAGGCACCCCTGTCCAAGGCTGTGTGTCAGAACAAACATCCGCATGCTGCTATTGCATTGCACATTTGCCATTACGCTGTAGCTCTGTGGGGCTGTCATCCTTTTGAAATGATGGTATCCTGTGCTGCTTTCACCTCTGTAGAAGTGCAGACAGGGCAGCAGAGCCCAGGCTGTAAAAGACAGGCTACCTGGGGACCCAGAGGCTCACTGCTCTGGCTCCCCATGTGTGTTAATGCCTTTTCCTTGCTTTCACTGGCAGTGCTGCTGGATTATGCTGTTGCATGTTACAGTCACACCTTTGTGATGCAGCAGAAGATATATTCAATTCCTTCCCAGGGCCAAAACCTCCTCTCTCCTGTTGCCTCTAGGCATGATGACTTTCAAATCCTGCCTCTCCATAATTTTGCTTGTTAAAGGATTATTTCATCCTTAATATTCTAGCATTGAAGTTGTTAAAAGTTAGCCAGGGATTTTTGTCAGAAGGCAGATTTTGTAGAATGGAGCTGGCAAGCTGACTACCGCAATTATCAAGTGCTTAAATAACAGAAGCCCTTTAGACGTTCATGATTTTCTCACCTAAGGAGAATTGGTTTAAGATGTCCCTCAGTGTTTGCCTTCCCCCTGAACATTTTCGTTGCTGTAATTTGGAGAATCACCATAGACACACACAAAAAAGGCTGCAGCTTCTCCAGCAATGTCTTTGAGACCAGCAGGCACACAACAACCAGGGAGATCACTCTCTGAATCTCTTCATCTCGAATCGGAGCTCTTTCCAGAAGGTGCTGTAAAAACCAAAGACTAAAGGCCCATTTACCTGAGCAGCATTTTCAATGCCTGCAGCCGAGACCTTTACTAAGAGCACCACTGACACTTGGTGGCATGAGGAGGAACTGCACATCCCTGCTCCAGATGCGGAAGATGCCGTTACCCATCATTATCTCTTTGGACAATCATCCTCATTGCACCCTCTAGATGACAAACCAAAGCACTGGATGCACTGGTAAACATGGTTACTCTTCCTCTGCCTGCTTCTACTTCACTCCAATGTCCTTAATGTAAAGAGTACTGTTAAATAATGACATAAAAGTTATTTAAGGAAGAATAAAGAACCTTGAACTAACTTTCAAAAAGGAGAGATTTGAACAGGGTCTTCCTCTCTGATTGATGGGTGGGTCTTTAAGCTTTAAAAGATTAAAGGATCCTTAATTCAGAGAGTGCAGTATCCAATTGTCCATCTAGGAATAGATATGGACTAGTTTAAAGACCAGTTCAGCTCACTGGAAACACGCAGGCTCTTGCAGAGGTGTGTAATTATCTCTGTACACAGCATGAGCCAACAGCAAGTAAGCAACTAAATCTTGTCCCTTAGATGTCTCAGGTTAGGTAGGATGTTTGAATCCACAGTGAGTTAAAACTCATCCCTAAGCTTGTATATAGATGTGTGTATAAAAGCAAAACAGAGTTCCAGCCCTCTGTGTGCGCATAGCACTAAGAGCATCTTTTATATACACACTCAGAATTGCAAGCAATGGGTTGTGGCAATGACAATGACCAAAACAAAGCCAGACTGGAGTCCCATAACCATCACCAATCAGGCAAAAGCAAGAGCAGCTCAAAGATGAAAGGAGGAAGAAGGTTGCCAAGCTGTTGTCACAATGCAGGGGTCAGCCTCCAGGTTGCAAGGAAAGATCTGCTTAAATACAGCTAAGCTTCCTTAGCAGGTGTCTGTGTCACGGACCCTGCCAGCCTTATTATTTTCTGCTCTTTTCACACTGCCACGGGCTTTCAGCAATTATCATTGGCCCAAGTCTGCGGGAGAAGTAAAGGATTGCTTGTCTCTGCCTTGTCCCCAGGCCTGGGGCCCTCTGGGGAGATATGTCAGTGTCAAAGTCATTATTGGGCTCAAGGCAAAGGGCAGCAGTGTGAAAGTGCACAGGAGGTCGGAGCAGATGCTTGGTTCTCTCTCAAAATGGTTGAATCTCTGTGGATTACTGGAGAGGGACCATGCAAATCTTGTCTGGTGCTAAGTAATATTAAAATTCCCTTAATTCTTTTTAAAGGATTCATGGGTTTTCCATAGTTTGTCCTCTCCCTGCAGCTGGTGTGGCTCTTCCCCTGGCAGGCCCAACAACTTTTGTAATCATTAGAAATTAAATTGTGGGTCCTCAAACTGAATGCAGCTAAAATTCCCCCTTTGCTTCCCTGACGGGATGCTTCCAAGAGAAACAGAGCCAGAGCAAGGACACAAGTGGGCAAAAGTCTTTGGTTATGGCTCTGGAATGCAAGTCAGCTGTGGCATGGTCCAAATCTTTCTTAACTTACAGGTCTCTGTCTTGAATTCTAATAATACATTAGATCTTTGTGTCTTCTGTAGATCTGGGTCTGCATTACTCCACTGCAAAGTATTTTATTTTATTGTACTTTATCTTGTTTTATTTCTTGCCTATTTTTCCTATTTGCAGCATATCCTCTGCATAAGCATGCCTTTCTTTCACGAGGTACAAAAGGCCCTTCAGCAGGAGCCTTTCAACATGACAAAAGATAGTGTCTTTTTACTACCCATAGAGCATCTGTCCAGTTTGTTGGAGACCTGACTTTCTGCAGGAACAGTTTAACATCATTCAGAAGAATTGGCTCCAATCATTTCCCTTCTAAAACAAACACAAAATGCCACCTAAGTCCATTATATTGCTGCCTAACTGATGGTTTCTTATGGAGTTCACAGTCAGAGAGATCTCAGAAGGATCAGCTTTGCCTCTATGAAAGCTTTCTGTTTCTGCATTGCCTTTTTATGCCTTATGAGCAGCAACTTTCTTCTGTAACCCATATTTGCTATAAAAACCACATGCGTTAGAGAGCATGTTTTGTACCAAAACAGCAGGGAAGATCCACTGCTCTTGCTACAGTCACAAAGGAGCAAAAGGCAGATTTTTGCTGTCGCATCCTGTGAGTGAGAAGCTAAAATTGGTGCACTGTCCTTGTGGGGGAACTCTGGTGCAAATCCTGAGTATTACCAGTGCAGGGGGTTCTGGGTGCAAATAGCAAGAAAGAAGGAGCTGGAGCCAACGAAGCTTTGGTCAGTGGCTACAGCTGTGAGAAGAGAAAGTGCTCTCCACCACTAAAGCAGGGGGATTTTCAGCTCCTGATGCTGCAATTGACTGAAAAGAGCTCTCTTGGCAGCTGCCAACATGTGGAGTGAGCTTAATAGCCGCGTCTGTTAAACTTAAATCTGAACTTTATGTTAACCCAGCAGCGATAA
Organism: Forpus xanthops; assembly: GCA_032466535.1. Classification (NCBI taxonomy): domain Eukaryota; kingdom Metazoa; phylum Chordata; class Aves; order Psittaciformes; family Psittacidae; genus Forpus; species Forpus xanthops. The sequence continues at coordinate 11,106 of JASSUY010036185.1, forward strand.
ATGTTCCAACCCCTCCAGCACTGTCTCTGTACCATGAGTGCTCTGCAGCACTACCTTTAACATCACTGGTGTTTAATGCACGGAGGCCTGAGATGTTTCTCTATAAAGAAGAAAAAGATTATTTTCCCTAAAGCTGTCTGGACAGTGTTTATTGACTTTGGAAATACCTTCAGAAAATAGCATATGTTATATATATTTACTGTTATAGTTCTACAGTGTCTCATGCCTTGCTTTTTTTAACCTATGTAGATATCCTATAAAAGAAAAGGGGAAAAAAATCCTTAGCCAGGTGCATATCAGACTTCTAGTATGAGAAATTACTTTCCCTCCCAAACTGATAAGAATTTTAAAGGTGCGCCCTATTATTACCTGCATAATTAACATCCTGGTTTGAAACTAAGTAGATCTGAGTCCAAATCCTGCCCCTTGTAGTAGGTTTCCTGCTATGCTTGATCCAGTGTTTGTACTAGTATTTCTGAAGTGCTCAGCAGTGACCTAAAATCATTCTATATGAAGCCCAGAGGAAGGGGAAAAAAGAGATAAAACAGTGTGAAATTGTCCATCATTTGTTCATTTCTCAAGGGTCTTTCCTTCCTCTACTCTTTGTTTATTTATCTTTTTATGTGATCAGTCCTCAATGTCTTTTCTGTCCTTTGTATGTTTATGTAGTGTTGAGTGTGGTGAGTTTTGACCTGACTGATGCTCAGGAGATACTACAGCAGCAAACCCAATAACAATAACAATAAATGTCCATGGTGAGGGATATTGCCCATGATTTGAGAGTCTTCCTATTATCTTCTAAACAGATCAAGAGCTGCTTTTATCTCAGAATGTCTCTTGACATGAAATAAAACAAAGCTAGAAGTTAGCCAAGCCCTGCCTGGGAAGCCGCCTGCAGAGTCCTGTGGCAACTAGTCCTGAAATGAATGGGATGTCCTGGATTGATGTGGAGTAGATAGACCTGGTCTGTGGATGACTGGGAAAACAGCAGGAAATTCTCCAGTTGTGCAAGATGAAGAGCAGCTCCACCTCTTTGTGCTTCAGGCTTGTGGCTATGCCTGACTGAACACGGAAGGAATTTGCATTGCCAACAGGAGTTGATCAATAGGAGCTGTCTGGGAAAGTGGCTTGTTACATTTAGACAAGCAAGGGGTGGGAATGAGAGCCGAGTGGCACATGGTCTGGGTTCGTAGGGAACTGTAATGGGTTGCTTTGTTTTGACATAACTGTAATGGTCTTTCATGTGCAGCTGTATGTAGATAAGACAATGCCAGGATAATACTGGACATTCAGATGCAAATAGATTGCATATGAAACTGCATATTGCGTTATCTTTCCTTAAGGATACTTGGGAGCTTTTCTTTGCTGAGAACTATGCTATCCCCTGGACATGTAACCTTTAACTAAGCCTTCAACTAAGATTCACCAAAAGAATATTCTCATCTTCAGATTCTCCCTGATTACCAAAGCGTTAGCCATGAGTCTCTTTATCAAAGGAGACATTTCCAACACTCCTTCCCCTTTGTGAAGAGCAAAGATGATGGGGAAAGGAGGATGTTCTGCATGGCGGAGGTGGGTATTCATATTCACAGAATCTGAAAACCCTGTTTGCCTCACTGAGAGTCTTGGGCATAGGGGAAAGGTCAAGAGTGACAGTGCTGGGCTGGTATCTATAGAGATATAATAAAGTTTCAGATTTGGTGCAATGAAGCCGTAAACACTGAAAGAAGGTGAATAAAAGAGAGCAGGGTTAAGATTAGCATAGGAGATGAAATCAAAGCTATGCCACAATAGCAGAAAAAAAACAAAACAAAACAAAACAAAAACTTCTCAACATGTTACCTCAGGCTTTGTATACGTCTAATAATGATTTCTTTCCATCAGCTCATCTTGCTTGCTGCAGTACTTAAGGTAAAAGGGCTAATACGTCTTAATGTTACAGTTTTACAAATGTGAAAATTGGTAAGAATCCCTCCTTTCTGTTTTCCCATACATCCACAGATGCATAGTACCTGCTAATCTCAGGAATGAGTCATAATGAAGATTTGGTTCCTAGAGAACAACTAGAAAATACTAAGCAAACTCAGGCTTCACTTGTGGCTAAACTAAACACACAACACTATAAAGGTATAACTCACAGGCTGGCTGGTGCTGCTGTGAGCTATCAGTGTTATGGGCAATGCCTTAAAATTAGGGCTATAAAATAAATACTTTTGACGACTTTAGAAAGTACCGCACCAAAGTATATAGTTATTGTCTTAATATAAGTCAATGTATCAGTATAAGTCTTGATAAATCTGCATCAAGAGCATGAAGTTAAACACTCAGAAGTCATGAAAAATTCTTTTACTCTATTTCCTTGCATCCTTGATGCTTAGTACAGCCCCCTAACTTTGCCAAAGCACCCTTAACACAGCAGAGACAAAGATGCAAAGCTGAAGTACCTCCAGCACCTCCTTCCACAGGTGGGAGCAGCGGCTGGCCAAAAAATGAGTTTTTATTTCAAACAAGAAAACATAAAAGAAAACCTCATCACCTCAGTCCCACAAGTGCACTGCAAGGCTCCGCCGGGGACCACATGCTGGGATCACATACTTCCTTAAGGAGCACTGTCAAGGCATTATTTTGAAACAAGGAATAAGAGGGCATCTTTGCAGATTAAGGCTATCCATATATGACTTCCTAGCCTGCATTTTATACTTGCCTCCCTGAATGTGCCCAAGACCTTGATTCAGGACAGCAGTCCTCTGTTTTTCAAGGTCACCACTGATCTCATCAACACCTGAAACACGCGCAAACCTCAATGACATCTAAGGATGACATTCTGTTTCAGCTGGATTGTATGGCTTTTGGCCTTCTCTCCCACACCTCATCAGGGCTTGAAGAAGATGGAAGGAAGGTCAACAAAATTGCTACTAATTCCTTTGCTGTTCCCAGTTTTTACTTTTTGTTTTGTTTAAACTGGTCATTTTACTTCAGGATTTATTCTCCTCTCACCAGCAATGATTCAAGGCAGGATCAATTACTCTAACATCATCTACCAGATTTTTCCATTCATTTACCCCATTTTTGCTCTTTTTTTGAGAGGCTTGTAGTCTGTCCTTTTAATGTCTAACTCCTAAATGCCACTGCGATGTCCTGTATATAAATATTACTGCAGAACAGTCTGGAGTACCTTTTTAAATAGAAAACTTTATTCAAAGCAAACTTCTTGAAGCCCTATTTTTATGTTTCAGACAATCCTGAGTGCTGTATGCAGCACTATGCTGTCCTATCACTTGTTAAGGATGCAGCTCTTCAGAAACAGAATCATGGTTACAACCTTTCCAAAGAAACCACAAAGCCTGTTTTGCAGCGAATAATTGACCCAGTTGATCAGACAGGACAGAGAAGCTATTTCTATGTCTTCTCTTACCATCTTTGTTCCCCAGGACAAAGTGCAGTTGATAGTCCTTGTATCTCCTACAGGATGCAGGGACTTTTCAGATCTCTAGACAGAGATTGTGCTGAGATTCATCTGTCCTGGGCCCCATCACCCTGGAAATCAAATCAGTAAGGTGCCCATGAAGGCTCTTAGTGAGAGCTCCTGCGCGCAAACAGGATTGCCTGTTACACTTGGTGTCCCAGGGAGCAGGTCTGGGTGATGCAGCAAGGGACATCTTGTTTGCCTTTTGCAAGGGCTTTGCTAGGGCAAAGGAAGGTACCCAGGGTCTTCCTCACACCTCCTATACCAAGGTAAGCACAGTAAAAGTATGAGCTTTGCCAGCTTCTGAGGCAGCTTTCCTGATACAGTTGGGCAAAATATGACATGGAAATAAAAAGCCCTACTTTACATCATGATTCATGTCCTTCAATGGTGCCCAGAAGGTTAAAAGCAGTAAGTAGCTTATGTAATACGAAAATAGACCTTAATTCAGATAGTGACAGCATCTGAGCCTAATGGAGAGTGAAAAAGCACTGTTTGAATTGTGTTGTATGGTCATGATAGTTTAACTAGTATCTTCTGCAGGCTGGCAAAAGGAAGCTAATGTAAGCTGTGAGAAACAGCATTATTACTCCTCAGTGAGACCATCCTAGCGCAGAGACCTGGATTTACCTGAAGGCAACTGCTACAGCAAAAGACAATTTTAGCCACAGAGCATATTCAGAGCAAAGAACAAATTCTTCCTCCTGAGGAAAATACCCAGAACTCAGCTCCTTCTCCATGGTACTCAGGGACAGTCAGGTGGAGCTGCCTGTCTCCATAGGAATGAATGAAACAGGCTAGAGCCTGCTTTGGCCCTGAGGAGAACTGACATCACACAGCTCATGTTTGTATGCCTAGACTCCAAAATATGATGTCCTCATCTGTAGAGCTCATTGGGAACAGGCTGTTTGTGAGCAACCTCACCCATGCTGTTCTCCACACTGCACTGAGGCATGTCTGGGGTGGTATTGTTTGGGTCAAGCAGCAATTAAATAACATGGGTGATTTTAAAGCACTCCTGGGTGATTTTAAGACACTCCTCAGCAGTGATGATTGGACTTGGTGGTCTTAAAGATCTTTTCCAACCTAGCTGATTCTCTGATTCTATGACTTGATCCTGTATAGTATATAGCTGCTACGACCCAGCCAGTCAGAAAGTATATAAAATCAAGCTAAGAATCCAACACACTACCCCATGTAATAAAAAACATGCCAATCTTGATTATTTCTCTTGAACAAGAATCAGCACTAACATGGATCTTTCACAGCTCCTGTATAGGATAACCTGCTATGCATCAGAAATAACACATAGACAGACTAATTGTGAATAGAGTCCACATCCCCACCAACACTGTGTTGCATGGCTGGCTGCCAAAGCCAGGCTAATGTAATTAAAAGCAAATTGCATCTCTGTGGGTTTTCACTTCCTTGGCCACAGCAGGTGCCTGTACTGTGTGGTAAAATGCTACTGCAGCTGCTACAGCTGTTACTCTGGCACCAAAGCAAGAGTACAGTGAAAACCCAGGAAGGGTATATGCTATGTTCAACTTGCAAATCCTAGACAGTGTCTTGCCATCACTTCATTCCTGGCATTTATTGAAATCAGCATGTGGTGTTTGGGGGTTTGCTGGTTTTTGTGTAGGCTTCTTTATTACCTTTCCTCTCTTTTATTATTTTGGAAGGGTAGAAGGAGACTGTTTGGGAATTTCTGTTTTAAACCACTTTCTGAGGAAATTATCCAAACCAAAGACATTGCCAACCATTCTCCCTATAGAGATGGCTCTCGGTGCAGGGTGAGGTAATGAATGACACATGTGAAGAGCACCCGCTTAGGAAATACTGGGCCCACTGACAACAGTCAGGCATTTGGTGTAATTAGAAACCAGCTTCCTGAGCTAAACGGATCGTCTGAGTCACCTTTAGACAGCCAAGCACCAAAGCACTGTCTACAGTGTAGTTTGCTGGCCAATGTCTTTCACAAAAGGTTCCTCCCTCAGTGCTGCCTCTGATGCCTTTGTTCACTGGTTATAACTGCTCGCAATCTGCAGTAGCCTCGTCTCCTTAGGCAGGAGACTTTGGCATCCATTTGTTTGCTCTGAGAAGCTTCTAAATCATAGAATCATATAATCATAATAGTTAGGGTTGGAAAGGACATTAAGATCATCTAGTTCCAACCCCCTCCCATGGGCAGGGGCACCTCCCACTAAACCATGTCACCCAAGGCTATGTCCAACCCAGCCTTGAGCACTGCCAGCAATGGAGCATTCACAA
>JASSUY010036187.1:0-26611 GCA_032466535.1 Forpus xanthops
TCAGAAAGTCCTCTGCCAGCCTAAACATTCTAAGCCATAACTATAAACACTGGTGTTATCAGCACTGTTCGCAAGCCAAAAATCCAAAACACAGTGCTCCACCAGCTACTGCTTAAAGGAGAAAAACGACTGCTGCTGCTGAACCCATGACTGATACATACTGGTTATCTATATGCTGGGATACAGTTTTGTCTAGCTATATGTAAATACTAGCTACTTCCTAACTATCACAAATGCCTTTTTTGAAACTGAGGTAAAAGGTGAGATAAAAGTTGAAAAAGTGTATTTTAATAATCAATAATATTTTCTTCCTGAAAAATTTCTATCTTGGACTCCGCTCCAAACTCACAATTTGTAAATTCCCTTCTCTTGGATTCAATTAAAAGATGTCAAAACAGAAAGATATTATAAAGATTATGTTTTATATGCATTTTTAAATTCTGTAGTATTATTGTTTGACATTTTTGGAGTACTTCATCAGTCCAGTTTCACAGCAAGTAGTTTCCTGTTCTGCAATCTCACTCCATACTCACCAGGTATTTCATAGACATAGAGTCATAGCACCATAGAATCACAGAGTAGTTTGCACTTATGTTAAACCACAAACCATGTGTTGATCATTTTACATTAAAAAGTAAGGTGTTTGTTCCTCATCCATGGTGTAAATCTGAAAAATTACGTGCTGGCCCTCTCTCATCAAATACAGCATTTGCAAGAACTTATTCAGTTTAGCATCAGGGAAAGTGCTCTTCAGCTTACATATTTTCTTGGACCATTGTTTGCTGAAGGGATAATATTACAATTTAGAGGTTTCATTTGCTTAGTTAGTTAGTGTTTAAAGAGCATGTAAAAGAGCCACAGTGTTGTTCAATTTTCATTCATGACTGTCTGAGACCTAGGTGCTCAGCATGTGCAGCCCTTTGCCTGGTTTTTACAATCCTCTTTTCTATTTCCTTTCCTTTCCATCTCCCCATTCCCATTTTTGCTGCCCTGTAGCAGAGCAAAAAGGGCAAAGAAGGTTAATCTACCAGCTTTAAGTCTGATTGTGACTATTTCTTGGAAATTGGTTTGTCCTCTCTGTGCTAAAAGGATATGAACCTCTCAGCTTATTCTGATCTATATTTTCCTTTATTGCCACTCCCCAAGTGGAATTACAAAAATATTACCAAGTACGATTGGCATAGAAGTGCAAGAGGTGCTATAGCATTTCTTTTCCAAGAGATACTATGGCATTTTCTTTTTTTCTTTTTTGTAGCATGTATTTAAAATGTTCATAACTTACCCATGAGTTTTTGCAAACTTTTTATTCAAGTAGATCATATAAAGAAGTTCTTTACCTGGTATTTCTCAGTTTTTTTTTTAACTTTTATCTAAAGGAACTGGAGAAGATTTGTATCTGGCTATGAAAATATTCTTCTATAATTTGCCATTTCAGACATGCAATCAACAGCAGGATTTTTATCTCTACCAAGATTATGCTTCAATTCCAATATGAACATCCTAAAATTCAAGTAATTTTTATGTCTAGTAATAGAGGATGCAAAAAAAACCAAAAAGCCAAGTTTCCTGTAAGAATTTGTTAGGCTTCTGGATTGGTTTCTGACACTATAAACAGAAGAGAATGCCTCAGGAATCTCACTATAGCTGTCGGGCTTTCAGTTTCTTATCAGCTAACCCGGAAAATCAGTAATTGCAGAGTGAACTTCACAGAGAATTAACATAGACTCTAGTGATTATTGTGAGGCAGCTGCCAGTTATCCACTGTAAACGTGATGTATTTAAATGAAAATACTATTGATAAGCAATTAATGTGCATAGCTGGCAGCCAGTTTCTTAGCTTTAAATAATTCAGTGTTTTTATCCTTAAAAGCAAGATCTGTGTTTGTGAAAGCTCTGAGATTGACAGGCAGTAGAAAATCAAATCATATCTTCTGGCTGTCCATTGAACATGCACTGCATGCCTGGGACAACTCTGCTCTTCCATGTGTTGACTGTCAATGTGCCTCACTCCTTCCTGGGAGACCAGCTATACCTAATAAAAACCAAATCCTTTTGCATATAGCTGTGGGTGAAAGTGCTGAAGAGTAATTACTGTCGAGTTCCTGCTATGTTTCTAAGCTGAGTCCAAACATGGTTTTTATTCACCATTTCCCAAACTAATCAGTGGTCTGTCTCAGACACACCTGATTAACATGAAGGTAGTCCGAGCCAATATTGAGGAATATCATCACAGCACACACTGGGGTAGGTTAACCACTATACTAAAATTTTTTTGCATCACTTGGAAAACACAAAGCACAAAACCTGCTTTGTTTCTTCTTCCCTTTGTACATGTGTGAACAAAAACTGAAGGATAAGAAATAAGAAATATATAGGACAAATGAGTGTCTTACCACCAGAAGTATGGCACGAGTATATTGTAGGGGCTATACTCTGCCTCTCAGGGTGGAGGATTCATTTAGAAATAAATGAAGTTTCTCTCCTCTTTTCACAAAGATTCAGGTCTCCTCTGTAGATTGCCTGTGTAGGTCTTGTTAGTGTCAATGGGAATCCACACAACTGTAATTTAGCTTCTGGATTTACATCTCAGAGCCTAAAACAAGAACAAGTACGTTTTTCTTTAATTACTTAAATATTTTACACTTATTGTGTAAAATATGCAGAAAATAAGGAAAACAAGTTCTTCTGCCACTGAAATTTTAGTTGAAGAAATTCAGACTTGGAAAAATATATACATTTTTAACAGAGAAATAAACAAAGAGTATAATCCATTTTCAGATTTATCTTGTCTACACAAAGTTTACTCACAATCTAATTAATTTTTTGGTGTTTCAAACAGCAACCTTAGTGAAGAAAAACTAAGCTCTTTTCCTTACATTCAGGTTCATACTCCTGCTGTTTTAGGAAATCTCACCACAGGATGATGGGTCCAGGTCTCAAGCCTATTTTATGCAGTTCAGACATATTTTGACAACTTTCAGAAGAGGTGTTGAAAGGAGGTTTGGAAAGGAAAGCAAAATAATTGCCTAGCCAGCTGTGGAGGGAGAAGGAAAGACAGATCTTGTGGCATTGTCTGTACCAGAACATTAAACAGGCATGAGACCATTCTGTAGCATAGAAAAGCCCACATTTGTACTATTGAATTCTCTTACCCTTGGTATCCTTTTACCCCGAGGAACACATTGGAAGTGTTGCTTAGTCTCTGCTAAACAGTGCCCAAGTAGTCAGGGAGCAGCCTGACAGTTTAACAGCACAGAGGTTGTCCCATGTCCCAGATTGGTTTGTTATATTAGCAGAAACTTTCCTATGGTTCTGTAAGAGGTGTTACTGCTCTACAGCAAGGCAAAATAACTTTGTATGTTGTCAGAACACAGTAGTTTGGCAAGATTAAACACAGTGAAACACACAGGAGCTAGCATATTAGTGAGGCATTTGTGATTTAATTAATAAGGACCAAATGACTTGCATTTTAGCTGTTGCATTAAATAAAATAGGAATATGTTGTGTCTACTGGAGGTTAAAGATTTTCCTTTACATAATCTAACAACAGCATGTGGTTGTGTTTTTTTGGTGGGTTTTTTTTTTTGTGTTGTTTTCTTTTTGTGTGTATGGTATTTTTGTTTCTTCCCTAGGTTATAAAACACTAATTGTTAAGTAACAACTGTCAGTGCTCACTAATCCAATGCTCTGTACTGCAACATGACATCCCAAAGTGACCCGGGCTCCAGCCAGATATGATGGTCTTTTTGCACCCAATTACCCTCAGAGTTTGTAGCTGTATCCCAAAGTAGGTGGCTGAGAATACCTGCATTACCAAATTTTTCCAGTGAGCTTGAAAGTCAGATTTCTTTCCATGGTTTGTTACAGCTAATTGGAAATGTGTATACGCCTAGGTCTGGCCAGGTTATGCGACAAATACAAAATCCCTCCAGACATTTCTGTTCATACCAGTTCTTGTACTCTTGCTCTTATGTTTCTCCTTTTCCATTTCAATATTAATTTTCAAATGAATCTAGGTTTAAGCTGCTGAGGTGAGGCAATTCCCATATATACAAGAATGATCTGGGGATCAGTATGAAAAGTGAGCACTGTATTTTATGTTGATAGGCATAAACACCCTCAATAAATAAAAAGAAACAAGACAGCAACTAAAGCTAAGAGTATATTTCCCTCTTTCAAACTGAGAGAAACAAATTCAGCCAGAAGAAATCTAATTACACATTGAATGATTCTATTTTAATTAAATTCAGAGGGAAAAGTTGTAATCTTGAATATTAAGATCTCTGAATAATAGAAGAATAGATTTATTTTATTTTTCATGTAAGTTTCAAACTACATGTGAAACTTCAGTCTAGCTCTTATCTGACTTTGGTCTTATACCATAAATTAATGTAATCAGAATTTATTTGTACAGTCCACCTCTATTATCCATCAATATGTATAAATAAAAATACTTTAATAGGGGAAGCTTCTGGGCTGATGTGCCTGTAATACGGACTTTGGTGAACAGGGACCTCCCTGCATTTTTATAGAAATGAGCAAAAGCCGTGTTCATCTCTTTACTCATCTCCTTGAGGAAAGATTAATATTGATCTTTCGAATGAAAAAATGAATAAAGGAATCCATCAGTGCAGAAGAAGTCTTCAGGAAGATGTGACACTTGAGGAAAGAGTTTAGTGATCGGCTACTCTGGGGCAGCAAAGTAGATATTTCAGATTCAGTTTTCACAAAAGTATTTCTGAGCCTTATACACAAACTTGCAATTATAAAACCAGGAAAAGAATATGCCATAGAATTCAAGAGGATCTAATTCAATTATTTCAATGATGACCCTTCTTCCAAATAACCCTGAATAAAATAAAATATGAAAGCATAAATTCAGAGAAACACACAAAATCCCACTTGAGATTTTTTTTTACATTTTGCTAATTTAATTGCTTAAAGTGCTCTGAAATGCATGGTAAAATCAAATGCTCTTAAACTATTGAGACAGTGCCCTTTCTCACTGACTATTTCTGCACTAATTTTATTCAAAATTGAAAAATGAGGACTTAGAAATTAATTTTAGTACTTAATCTGTAAATTCCTCTTAGCAAGAAGCCCCTTTATCGTCTGTGTTATCTTGTGTTGTGGCATTAGTGCTACTTACATAAGATGCTAATAATTGTCAAGAAAATTATTCTGACAGCAGCTGCTCCTCAAGATTCATCTCTAAATAGTATCACCAAAACATCATAGTATCCAAATATGTTTCCTCTGGTTAGCATCTATCACTGAACTCTTTGAACACATATTTTTCATCTTTGGTGCTATTATTTTAATGACAACCCCTAATTAGGGTTGACATTTCACCAGCCTTATTTCATAATTCAGTTCATTCTGACCTCAGACAAGTTATTTAAATCTCTTGAGGTTCAATTTTTGTCAAAATGGTGCTCACATTCTTACTTTCCCAGAGCAACTAACATTCGAAGTCTGTCTTCATTTATGCTACTGCTGTCCTATTGAACTCTGTGTGTTGGAGCAGCATCTAGAATAAATGTCTCCATCATAATAATATGCCAGGATCCTTGCGACAGTCCACAAAAGGAAATTATAACCAGTAGATGGACTATACTGGGCTTCAAGCTGCTATTGGCTCATGGTGATGCTTACTGAAAGTACACTAGTGATGTGGGGGAGTTCTAAAGCTGAGATAGTGAGGCTGGCTTTGAGAAAGCTGATCGAGGCACATGCCTTGCCCATTGTTGTGGATGCTCAAGAGACATTTCTGGGCTTGTAAGGAGCAGAGCTGGGAAAGCAATGGGTAGCAATAGAATTGCCTCTATTTCAGTCTTACATCCTATGTCCCATATTAAAAGATGTGGGAAGCATAGGAACTAAAGTCCTATAAGTTTTTAATGTATAAATTTCTGAAGAAACTTCTTGCATGAGGCACTGTTGTGGTTTAAGGCCCTCAAACAGTTCTCTCACTCACTCCCCCCTCTTTCTTCCCCAGTCCCAGGAGGATGGGGAGGAGAATCAAAAGAATGCAACTCCCACATGTTGAGATAAGAACAGTTTAGTAACTAAGGTATAACACAAATCACTACTGCTACCACCAGTAATAATTATGACAAGGCAAATACAAGGAAAGAATACAAGAGCTCACCACCCAGCCCCACCAAGCAGTGCACTCCCATCACCTGACACCAAGCCCAACCACGCAGTGCACCCCCACCCCCACCCTTTCAGATCTCTGCTCTCCATTTCTACATCCTGGACATGATGTGCTGTGGTATGGAATACCTCTGTGGTCAGTTTGGGTCAGGTGCCCTGTCTCTCCTTCCTCCTCTCCTCCCTAGCAGAACATGAAACTCAGAAAGTCCTCTGTCAGCCTAAACATTCTAAGCCATAACTGTAAACACTGATGTTATCAGTGCTGTTCCCAAGCTGAAAATCAAAACCACAGTGCTGTACCAGCTACTATGAAAAAAAACGACTGCTGCTGCTGAACCCATGACATTATCCACCCCTTATTCCATACCACTTGCGTCATGCTCAGATCTCACATTTTCAATATACAATCACGTACATATATATATACATCCACACACACAGAGGGAGAGAGATCATCCCTCAGTGCATGGATCAATCCCTATGAAACTGCTGAGTCCATTCAGTCCACCCCTCAATCATGAGTCCATCTGTATGTTGCATGTCTTCCCTGATGGCCTGAGGTGTCATGGGCTCATCAGGCTCAAAAAAAATTCACTCTCCCCTCTAGCAGTTTCTGCAGCTTGTCAATGGGGACTCCATAGAGCTGCCTTCCATCTCCAGCACTTCCAAAGCACTGGAGGGGCCCAGTGGACTAGATACTTGCCCATACTGTCCCACACACCCTGCTGCTCACGGCTGTCCAGCCCTGGGAAAAATCTCTTGGTCAGACTAAATTGTATTCTAACTCCAGACAAGGCCCACACCCCACACTGCTTAACTCTTGGGACCAGACGAAATGGTTGTGGGTAAAACACACTTTGTACACATGCCAACATGGTGATCCCCATCACGATCAGCAGGCAGATCTCAAAGGCTATTCAAACCCTTCAGAACTCTCAAATAAGGCTGCTGTACTTGTCACCGCGGCTTGGTGTAGCTGCTGTGCTTGCCAGCTCTCTCACCACCAGCTGCTCTTGTCTGAGTCCCGATCTTCCTCCTCTGCCTTGCTGGGAAGTGCTGTGTGGTCTCCTGCATCCTCCTGGGTCTCAGGCTTGCGGAGCTCTGTGGGTGGCTGCTGGGGGATGCTCTCGGTCACTGCTGGGCCATCTTCCTGTTTCAGCATCCTGCGGCTCCCAGGGCCACCCCGCCTCGGCTCCCAACAGCCTTGTGAAGACGGAGGCGAGGACGAGTGCCAGGACAGTGACGAGCAGCCGAACTGCCAGGTACAAGTCCATATCTGACCCTCCCTGTTTCTGGAGCCCACCCATATCACAAGCCACTCCAGTAAAGTACAATGAAACAAGAACCTTAACCCAAAACTCGTATTGGAAAAATGTTAAGATAGCAAATACCAGCTCTAAGTAAGGTACAACATGCTGAAGCCATGCACCCAAGCGAATCAAGAGCAACAACTCTGAAAGCCAACAAATCAGCATTGTGACAAGTGGCTAGTAATCCTGTCATTATCTCAACCCTTCATGCCCCATGTTGGGTGCCAAAAATTACTGTCATGGTTTGAGGCCCTCAAACAGTTCTCTCACTCATTCCCCCCTCTTTCTTCCCCAGTCCCGGGGGATGGGGAGGAGAGTCAAAAGAATGTAATTCCCACAGGTTGAGATAAGAACAGTTTAGTAACTGCTACCACCAGTAATAATAATGGCAAGGACATGGTGATCCCCATCTCCTGCTGGGAATGGCGGTGCTGGGATCACCACCACCAGCAGTTGAGCATGCTGGACCCTCAGCTCCACCACACAGGAGGAAGGCAACCAAGCTCTCCCCCAAGCCAGCTGCCAGCAGCAGCATGAGCTGCAATGTGCACGGCACTGTCCAGAGCCAAGTCAATGTTTCCCTCCTGTCAGTGCAATAAATACAAGGGCATCACACATTGTCCAAGTGGCTGTTAGCTTTTGAACATCACAGGTCAGGAACCTCAGGGACAACCACGCTATAGCAAAAGAATCTCAGTACAAGGACAAGCTACTCTCTGCTTTGCAACTAGTGTAAGCCTGCGGGTAGAACCTGTATGCCTTTGTAGGCACATAGCAGACCATGCAGTTAGAGAGGTCGGAATGACTTCCACTTTGTCATAATAGGGAGCCTTGTCAACTGAGGCAAAAATACAAAAAAGATTTTCCCCAAACACCCATTTTGTGAGCCATATCATATCCTGAGAGGGGACAATAATTTCAGAGGGAGGATTAAGGATCAGGAGGCACACTCTGATGCTTATGGAAAAGTCCTACCTTCATGAGTCAAGAAAACAGGTGCGGAACATGAAAAATGGGACTGCTCAGGCTTGCATGTTGGCAACAGAATTTCTGGATCTAGAATGCTGAAAATACTGCACTTCAAATGAAAGCATCAAAATAATAAAAAAAGATAAATCTAATTGCCTAATTTGTATTATACATGGCTTTTATTATACTAAATAATGTAATTCTGAATGGGCTCAATCTTTGTCATTCCTATGGATGGAAGTTAACAAAACTCTAGAGGATTAGGTGGAGTGGAAATGCTGATGGTAAATATGTTGTTTACAGTTCTGTCTTTCATTGTTGCACTGAGTTATAGCAGCTTAAACAGCTTATGGACAAATGTGTGCAAAGAAACTTCAAAGGTTAATTTAAACAGTTTAATGCTCTGAAAACTGCAGCAACTTATCTACAGTGAAAATAAGGTGCCTACAGTGTGTTCCTCTGGTCAGGAGTAATACTTTTTGCTTTCTATCAGTGTGGCATAGTGGATCATTTCATCCGGCAATCCTATGAAAAAGAATTGTGCTGAAAATCTGTATTAAAATTATCATGTTCTTGTTTACTTGCTGTACTTGGCATGCATTTTTTTTTCTGTGTAAATTTCAATGTTTTATGCAATGTGCATTCATAAATTTGGTGCCAAATCAAAGGATTAGCTTTAAAGATATGAATATTGTGAGTACTCTTGGTAGCAAAATGTTAATTCCACTGCAGAAAGATATAAAATTGAGTAGGAAAAATGACCAAGTAATGTTCCTTATGAAAAGATTTCACACATATCTGTAAGCCGTAAATCCTCAGCTACAACTGTCTGACAAAACTACAGCTGTTGTATAGCTCTTCTTCAGCACAAACATATTTTGTCCCCTCCCTGTGATTTCTTTATGATGTTTTTCATGTTTCTTTTGTCCTCTCCAGCAGCCATATTTGAAAGAACAGAGGGTAAGTTGCTTAGTCTGCAGGACATTCTCAGAGAGATTAGTGAGAAAGTGTGAAATGCCTTTCCACTAGAAAAAAAAAAAAAAGTATGGAAAGGATGAGTTTAGGATGGGAGAACTTTGGGAAACATTTTTGTCTGATTCTCCTTCCATTCCATGAAACCATCATTCTTTTTACCTCCGTATTTTCTCCCTGCTTTGGAGACAGCCACAATGATCATCTGTTGCCTAGAGCCTTTGTGTACAGCTGCTGAGCTCCAGAAGCTCTGGTTTGAGTCTAGGTTTTAGCAGGCAGAGCTTGTAGGAGGTCAGTGCTTTATTAAAGCCCTGGAAGCAGACTTCTGTCTGCTTCTTTCATATCTGCAGGGCTTGTGTGCCTGAAAGCTTTTCTGCTTTCTCTGAGCATATCTACTTGTCTAATAAAAACTGTTAGCACTGCCTATAACATTTATTTTACCTTTTTTCCCTGGAACATCCCAGACAGAGCCACAGAATCCCTATAACATAGCTATAACACAACTGCAGTTATCCACAATGGCAGATATACATGCTCTTTTTTTTCTCTTTCTTTTTTCTGCTGAATATTTCTTTAGTATTTGTCTTTCTCAAATATAGCATTCCTTCATGATTTATTCTGTCTTTTAGAATAATTTCAGAAATACGGAAAATTGAAGACCGATCTCATAATCTATTAGTAACAAAGCTTTATTTATAGCATTTTCCAGTATATTTCATTGTGGCTCAATCACACAAAAAGATGCTGCATAATGTAAGTTTAATACAGCACACCTTATGATCCCTAGTGCCCCAATATTGGACTTACATATAAAAAAACTATGCACAGAATTATATACCCATTTTATCTCTCCACAAAAATAAAATGGACATCTTCTGAGTACTGCAAAATTGAGAATTTGAAAGGTGAAATAAATCAAGAATATGAGGCAGCCCTTTTTACACTTATTAATTCCTTAGTCTGATCTAATTGTATAATCTTTCAGTCCAAAAGACTGAGTTTCTTTTTAGATTAAACACGTACAGGAGCAGCTCGTAAACAACGATTCATTTCCATTGTCTCTATGCCATGTGTGCTTTGTACAGCACTGTCATACTCTCCTAGATAATCTCTTTTTCAGATTTGAAGACCCCCAGCCTACTCAGCCATTCCACATATGGAAACTGCTGAACTGATTATCCTTTTCTTCTTTTTGTAAACATTTTTGAGTTTGAATATGCCCTTCCCTAGGCAAACAAACTAGAAATGCACACAGCGTTTTTGGATGAGTGAATAATGAATGTGTATAGTGGTGTAGTGGTATTTGTTCTCTCATTTTTTATTGTTCAACTAATAGGTCTTAACAGTTTGGGAAGGTTCTGTTTGTTCAAGTGTTTTCTTTGTCTGTTAGTGAGTCCCAAGCTGATGTTTTCAAGGAACTATTTATCATGTTCCCAGGTTTCACTCCTGAACAGTAATGCTAAGCTCAAAGCCAGTTGTTTTTTATGAGAAACTAGGACAGTTTTGCTTAATGTTTATGTACACTGAATTTCATTTGCCATTTAATTGCGCAGGTACTGAACCTTGTGAAGGCCTGTGTAATTCTTCATAATTAGATACTCTTCTTCCTTGCATGAATAACTTTGTAACATCATGAAACTTTTTGATGGCACAACTCACTTGCTTTTCCATTTTTTTTTAAATAAACTCATTAAAAAGCACAGCCTCCTATTACTGTTGACATCTCTTCAATATTAGGGAACCTTTACTGTTTCTTAGCTTTTAGCCAATTATTCAGCCACATTAAATAGCTAGCACATTTTCTCTCATACCAGTAAATGTTCACTTCTGTTGTGACTACTTGATTTTTTTAAAATCTTTTTGTGAGAGACTTTAAAAACTATTCAGGAAATTCAGATCATTTATTTTTATCCATATACCAGGACAGCTGGCTCATTTAAAGAGCTGCAAGAGGTTTGCGCTGCTCTGGGTGTTCTGGGTGTCTCTTCTCAGAGATTATAGTTCACATCTTTCTTTTTTTCTTCTTTATTTTTATTATTATAGCTCCTACTGCTTTGTCTTTTCCAATTCTCATCATATATGACTATAGTTCTCCCAGGCTCCCCAGAAATTTCTTCTAAAGTTTGGTTTCATGTTTACTTGCCTCCATTCTTCAGGTATCACAGAAGTTTTAGGTGAGAGGTTACACACTTTGTTAGTTCAGATGTTCCATCCTTCACATCTATTTGAATACTTTGATGAATTCTTTCTGGTTTTGGTAAATAATTTGAGTTCATTTGGTCTTCTTATACTGTACGCATTTCCTCTGTTCTTTCAAATTCAGAGAAATTCACTGCTCAGTACCTCCACCCCCCCATACGAGTTCTCATGTGGGAGTCTACCCAATTTCTTCTACAGCAAAAATGGGTGCATAAAATTTGGTTTTTTTTTGCAATGCTTTTGTCATCTCTGAGTGGTCTTTTTTGCTTTAGAAGTGAGCACTATTCAGTCAAACAGAAGAACCTGATCATGTTTAAACTGTTAGTGTCTGATTGGTTTTGACAGTCAGACAACTAGCAGCTCCCACATTTCAGGCATCATTTGGGAAGTAACACAAGACAGGAACTATTCTCCACAGTCTGGATGAAGTTATCCTGCTGTAAAGAGTAAGATAATGCATGGGCATGACCACCCTATGCCAGTAAGTTAAGAGACCAGAGAATATGTCCTTGTGCAGCTTTATTTAGAAGAAGAGCTGTAGACTAGTTCTGTGCTCCGTGGTACTATTTTAATCAGAACAGATTTGCCCAGAGTTGCATTTAATATCTGACACTACGCTTTTCTTCTTTGTCTTCTGAATAAGTGATGCAAGACAACTGTCTCTAGGTTTTAGCCTGGCAAAACATTTTTTTGCTGCATTCTTCATTACTAATGTGAAGGGTTTCCTAGTTTTAAAATTTGTAAGTTAGAAATTGAATTGGAATAATAGAAATAGACTTTTTTTTTTTTTTTAGAAGAAAATAAAAAAAGCTGCAACATTATTATAATTATGGCCTTAAGAACATATTTCACTGTGAAACAAACATCCAGGGCAGGATGCAGGTGCCTTGATGTTGGCATCTAGGGCTATCTATCTGAGATGCTCCATGGTATCTTACCTGGTCTCCATCCACCACTCAGGGATAAAAGCTGTGTCCATCTACAAGATTATTTGTCATATCTGAGAGCCTAATGACAACGTGTATCAGCATCCTTAGAGCATCTAAAATAGTACTCAGTACCTACATTTCAGTCAACTGAATTAAGCTTCTTGTCAGCTGAATTTTTCCTAATTTCTTTCTAGTACACTGCCTGTACTAGTTCCATTCATTGTCTATAATGGCAGCATAGACACCTACCTCATATCTTCCCTCAGAAGCAGATATTTAGGCAGCTTTGATTGCCAGCAATAATTTGATCTGTTGTTGAAATACGATGACTTGGGGAGACACTGGGATTAAAAAGAAAGAAAAAATGCAGCAGATATTCATAGTGTGTTTAGGATGTTTATAGGTGAAAGCAGAAAGGAGGGTGCTTTGAGAGGCAAACAAAGTGTGCCATAACTAACTTAAATACTTTAGTTCTTTGAGAAGGAATGCACAAATAAAGGCTGGTTTTACACTCCATGGTGCCTTTAATACCTCTGGCTGTATAAAGGGACCTAAGGCAGGTATGATATCTCCATACTATTGCAGCAATGGGAAAAAAGCCCGCTGTAACTCAGAATTCAATCCCAGTTTGGTAACTGGCACTGCTGAGTTCATGTATACTATCTGTCAAGACAAGTTACCTTGCAAAGAAAAAAACCAAACAACAAGCACAAAATGTCTTTGTAGCAGCCATTAATAAAAACTTCATCTGGGATATGAGTATTATCTCGGATATGTATGAGCTTGTTCAATGTCATTGGTAATCAACATTTTGGAAAATGATTTCTGCATGTGTACCCTTCCCTGTAGAGCAGAAGAAATAACGAACATTGTCATTACTGCCTCTTCACAGCCCATTCCTACACTGTCACCTCATTCAGTATGTAAAGGTCAGCTTCTACTTTTGATCTCATGTATGCATGACAGTATCAATTTGAAGAAACTGATGCTTGTTAAACCAAATATCTCATCAACTTGCAAATTGGACATATGTGGAAGTCATTGTGTCATTGACAGTTGTTTTCTTCATGGAAATAGTACAGTTTGTTTGTTCCAAAGGGTTTGAAGCCTGCTGCATCCCTCTAAGTTGATGGCTCTCCTGTATTTTCTCACATCTGACATAAAGTGAGAAATACAGAGAACATCCCAATTGCAGCATAGAGTTTGGACCTAGATTTTGTGGTACAAACTTGTATTTGACTACAAAGTGTGGTGCAATCAGGAAGACATTTGTGTGATTGTAGAAGCAGTTGGAACAGAAATAGAGACTAAGGAAGGCCTAACACTTTAAAAGCATGTGGCACAAAATTCTGATAGTTTTTGGATTACAAACAATCTACAGTCATCACAAGCCTTTCTGCTGTAATAAGCTGAATTCATTGAACATTTTCTGCTAGCTACATTAAGCACCAATATATTCATTTCAGGCCTTCTGACTGACCTTTTTCATGTTAACTTTGGTAAAATGCAACTTCGTTCCCCTTGGGTTATTCCTGGATCTTATCAAAGGAAATAGGAGGAGAAGCAAGCACTGGAATACAGACTTTGAATTGTGCAATTTTGTTCAAAATATTTTCTTCCAAGTTCGAAAGTACAGCTTTTAAAGCATTAGAAAGTAGAGTATACCTTGAATGAAGATCAACCTTAATATGCTTAAAAAAAATGCAAAATTCTGGGATCATATGAAATGGAAGGAAGGAAGGAGGGAGGGAGGAAAGCTGGAAAAATTTTAGTTTGATTTATCTCTTTTATAGGAAAAAATATTGATGGAATAGAATTCCACACAGGGTTAAATGAACACACAGGAGGTTAATGAGAAGCCTCCAGATCACAACCCTCCTTTCTACCTCTTCTCTGTATCTGAACAGTGTGTTCCCCATCAGCTGTCATGCTGATAAAAATTGAATGGGGTCAGAGGGACATCTGCATCAAGCTGTACCAGCACAGAAGCTAGATGATTTGAAAAGCCATTTTGATTCTATACTGGGTTGTGTACTCTCAGTCTGTTCAGTGCTATCTGAAAGCAAAATGTATTGCTGTTTTATTCAGAACAGGCAAACAAGGAAATGCTTAAAGTTCTGGGAATGTCTTTTATAAAGTCACCAAAACCCAGTGCAAAGAGATTTTCAGAGCCTGCTTACTAAGGAGTGTTTTGTTTTGAAAAGATAGTGGCTGGGATTTCTTCTGAGGAAGGGTTGTTTCCTCGCTTCCCCCTGGAAGCCAAATCAGCAAAGCTGCATGGCAGCATGGGCTCCTTGCTCAGAAGAAGCAGGGAGCAGTGCTTTTGCATAGTGTCAGCTAAAATTGTTATGCAGTCCCATCTGTTATATCTCATTGTAGAGCTTGCTGGAATTTGTTTTTGATTTTTGTTATTTCTAAAGAACAGTTAAAGGGGGTATATTTAAAGACAAGATTGTCTAGAGCAGGGTACCAATATCTGTACATTTCTAGCTCACCAGAGGCCGCCTGATATTTATGGTATTGCTTTCTCGGTCATTACTTAAGGAAGACTACAATCAAGAGAAAACACAGAGTTTTGAAAGAGGAGGTTTGCTTTTGTTATGAGAATGTATATCTTAGCATTATAGAACTGCTTGGAGTTTGTCTTAGATTTATTTTTTAACGGTATTCCCAGAGGCTCACATTTCAGTGTGGCTTAGATTTTCGTACACAGCTTTTCTTGTTTATCAGAATCTCAGAAAAACGCATTTCCTTTATAGCTTTTTATAAAAGGCTATAGGGGACTTGAGTTCACAGTACGCCTGAAGATAAATCTGTAAAGGAGCTTCAGCATTACAAAGCTCAGTGGTGAAATACTTAACTCTTGGGTATTCACCTCTGTGGAAACCTTGGTGTATAAAATCCAGTGTCTAATATCTACCAAGAAACATCTAGGCGAAATAAAAGCAACAAAATGGGTGAAAATTTGCCAGAATTGCTTACTGCTGCTGTTTAAAATTCTGCAATTAAGTGTTCAAAGCAGAGGAAAAAGCAACAACAAAACCAAACAACGAATAACACAGAGAAAATCTTCCCTCAAGCAAAATATGTATACAGCTAGTGGTTATGGAGTTCATGGGGGATGATAAGAGACCTCTGCATACTGCGAATAAATTTTCTGGATAGCTGAAAAGAGGTATGGAAGGAAGTTCTGTAAGTGCAGGGAAGCACAGCAACCAATGACTATGGAAATTGCTCTCCTTTGGGCATGTCCTTAATTCCTGGAACAGGAAGTTGAATCTGATTCTTTTTTCTCAGCTCTCATAGCGCTTCTAGGCTGAGAGCCTAAAAAGTCAACCTTTGGCTTTATCAGTAACTAAAGAAATTAAGTGAAATAATATTAAAATGAAAGATGCAGGGCCATTTTCAATGAAAACCAAGAATCTGGAGAATTATAAACCTGTCCTGGTGCACATGGCCAAGTCACTGCTTTGAAACCAGCAGGGAGAAAAGGAATAAAAGCCTACCTGCCAGGTAAGTGCTCTGGCAATCGGGTAAAATGGGCACAGATGTGATCCTGGAAGGTCAATCATCATCATCTTTTGCATAAAGTTTAATTTTAGAAGTACTTTAAAACCCGATTGACCTGGCTTCACATGGGCAGTAGCAAGACTTGGGGAAGTTACAAGTGAAAGACTGAACTGGGGTGTAAATATTGGAGATATGTGGAAGTAAATGTGTAAATGTCATGCATATGTCTAAAACTCTTGTTGAACTTAACCTATTGAGACTAATCCTGCTTATCCTACAGGGGTATTCTGCTGACTTAAAAATGCTGACCTTACAGAGAATCCTCTGATAACATCACACTCTAGTTTGAAAGACACTTTATTCCTCAGGGAAAGTGAATTTCCTTGGTGAGAAGTAAGACATGATCACTATCAATACCATCAGACTAAAGTAAGAACTTGTATTTCTGATGGAACTATAATGTTATCTGTGTAGTGAATCTTCATTCAACAGTACTTCTATGCGGTCTTAGGACTAACTCTTGTAGCATGGGTCAAAAGAAGTGACAGCTGCCACCACAGTTTGCTATTCTTGTATCTGTACCCTTAAATTACCATGTTCCTCACACCTCAGTATTCAAGCTTAGACAGGATTTCTGAAAGATATGTCTAAGATGTGCAAATCAAAGCCATATGCTGCAAAAAAAGAGAACAGCTATGTATGCCGAGCCTGTACTTAAACCTCTGTGAGAATAAATGTATCCAGAAGGATCTCCCCAGCTCTTAAAATAGCAGGTTAACGGATGGGTAGTAGATGTGGCAGAGAATGCAACCAATATGCATGCAGAGATGTCTTTATGGAATATGTAAATAACACGGCCCAAATTAATCTCATCTAATGTTAGACACAGCAATGTACTACTTAAACTAGAAGTGTAGTTATCTGTCTCTCCCTCTGTAGTCAGCGGGAAGGAAAAAGTGCTTCGAGATGACATTTCATACCACATAAGATCCAATGACTTTAGAAATCTCTCCTTGCTGTATGTTCATTTTGATTAGTAATGAACCCGGACATTTGCATGGAAAAGGCTGCAGAGCAGGAGGTGAGGAGACAGATATCCTAAGAAAAAATGGGAACAGATTGCCAGCTTTTGCAGTGTCAGGGTTGTTCTTTGCTGAATAAGGGATTGGATCTCTGTTCTGTGGAGGGAACAGATAACTTGTGATGTTCAGTGTGGCGTGGGAGGGTGGGCTGGACCATAAGAGAAAATAGATTGAAGCACAGAGACCAGGTAACTTCTGAGAAGATCTGGGAGTGGCCATAGCTAGACAAGAGGGTTTTTCCAAAGGCTGCAGAAAGGACTGTGTTGAATTTGTTGCAGCTCAGGAAGACTCCAAAAATAGGAAGGCTCCAAAAAGTGCTGGAATCAGAATGACTTTCAAGGACATAGCAGACAGGGAAGAGATTTGTTTTCAAACTTTTTTATTTTTGTAGTCTGTCCCACTTTGGTTTTCACTCTTTAAAAAGTTATAAATCATGACCTAGCAATTCAGAGCTGTCTGTGTTTTTTTGTGTTTACTCCGAGAACAGCAAATCCCTCCAAAGCTCTGACTGATTTGAATGTCCTGTCTCCCCATGCTAGAGAGTTGTGGAGTCATTTTTCCTGGTTATAGAAATTGAAGCTTATGAAGAAGACAGATGTTATCTTTCTCATTTGCCCTATGGCTCCTAAATTTCACTTCACTGGGCAAAGAATAAGATTCTTGTTGCCCACTTGTTTTACAGCAAGGGATACTTCTCTTATGATCTTTTGCAGCAAAGCTAAGGGGCAGTTTGAAGAAACACTTTTCTTATTCCCCCTCCCTGCTCAGCCCCAGACTCAGTTTTTAGCAGGCAGAGGCACAGGATCTCTCTGCTGCAGACAAATGTGTCTTTCTGAGTTGCAGTGGCTGTACATTGCCCCTGAGCCCTGCAGTAATTCATGGCAGCCTTTGGGCTGCTGCTAGTTGTGCTATGTGCTATAAGCAAAACCAGAGAGCACTGACACCCTTGGGGGCAATCCACCTGCTCTGACGGATGGGAACTCAGTGTGGTTGAAACCAGGAATAGCAATTTTTGAGTCTGACATATGAGAGAGGTCATGAGAGAGAATCCAATGATAATTCAGAAAGGCTTTAAAATCAAATGACGTTTCACAGAGACTTTAAAGCTCATCCAGTTCCAACCCCCCTGCCATGGGCATGGGCAACTTCCACTAGACCAAGTTTCTCCAAGCCCCATCTAACCTGGCCTTGAACACTTCCAGGGATGCGGCAGTCGCAGCTTCTCTGGGCAACTTGTGCTATTGCCTCACCACCCCCACAGTGAAGAATTCTTTCCTTGTAACTGTCTAAATCTATCCTCATTCAGTTTAAAACCATTCTCTTTGTCCTCTCCCTACATGCCCTTGTAAAAAGTCTCTCTTCAGCTTTCCTTTAGGTCCTTTTAGGTACTGGAAGGTCCTCTAAGTTCTCCCCAGAGCCATCTTTTCTCCGGACTGAAGAACCTCAGCTGTCTCTGCCTTTCTTCATAGGAGAATAAGCAGAATTTGTAGCCTGCCCCTGCACAGAAGCTATTATTAATTTTAAAATTCTGCAGGAATGTGTTTGCAGAGACTGTTTCATATCTATTGTTTATGACTCGGCCTTGGGGAGCAATGTACAAGTGGCAACTGGACTTTCTTAGCAATTTTTACATGTTTCTTTTCATTGTCTGCTTTGCTGCTAACTTTTGAGAATGATTTTTAATGCGATTTTTGTGCCTAATGTAATAAACTTGCTCTTCATTTTGCACCATATCAGTAAACATTTTGCGTTTTTATAAATCTCTTTGGAAAGAGGTTAATTTATTTTTTTCCTAGAGACAGGCTTTACAGAAGAAAAGCTTTTTCCTTTCCTTAGGCTGTTATGAGATGTAGGCTGTTCAACTAGAATTATCTGCCAAGTAAATTTCAGTCACATGCATGCAAATGAATGTAGCCCCGAACTATAAATTAAAGCTGAGTTGAACAGCTCTTTGAAAATGCCTTCCTGAATGTTGAGGCATGGATTCCCTTCTCTTAATTTTAGGCCCTTCAGGGCTAGTCTGGAGTCATCTTCTCTCCCTCTCCAGCCAGTGGGAGAAGCAGATACTGCAGGAGGGTTTATGTGGGCTGGGTTGGCCTCTTGAGGCACACGTGTCTGCTGGTGTGGGAGGCTGCTGGTGCTTTGGGAGCTCTGCAGAGCTCTGACACCTCAGCTGGCACTGCTGCAGTCAAGTGGGAATGTGGCACGGGAGGGAGGAGGAAGGGCTGCTTTTATGTATTTTTCTTTGGTTACATGGCCTGTTTAAAACCTAAGCAGTGTGATAATCCTGCTGCATAGCCTTCTTGTCTGCTTTCAGGCAGCCCAACAGCCATCTCAAGACTCCCTGAGAGCTGTCAGAGATCAGTGTTCTCTATCCTCAAGTTAGTTGGTACCTAACTCCAGAATTGTTTCCATTGTAATTCCTAGAAATGTTTACAGAGTAAGTAGTTACTGGCTAGAAATAACGGGAGTCCAAACAGAGCTTCTACATGCAAAAACCATCTGTGATACGGCAAAAACACAGGCTTCTCAAGTGAATATATTTCTGACTATCTTGAGAGAACAAAATGCTTCAGTAGTTCTTAAATTTAATGAATGACCTTTAGTATTATCACAGAGATCAAAGGGAACAAAAAATCAAAGAGAATCACAGGCAGAGTTAGCCACAATATGTCCCCTTTTTCCCCTGGAACATTAAAAAACCAAATAAATGTCAAACAGTTCTCAGAGGACAGTTTTAGCAAGTTAAGAGAAGCTTTATCGTTCTTCCATAAGTTCTAGGGAGATGATAAAGAGGATCAGAAGACCACCATAGAAGAAACACTCATTGAACAGCCACCACATCTCATAGTTCCTACTTTGGTCTAGTTCAGCTTCTATTTCATGGATCTGTAGGATACATGTTACTGAATAAGAACAGTTGGTCAAAGTACAAACTGCATCGTAGGAGGCAGAAGAAGAGATTAGATCAAGTAACATCTGCAGAGCTGTAAAAGAGCATGCGATGGGTTTGTACGGCTAAGCCAAAGGAATAAAACTGGGACTTAAAACAAGGATATCATAGGGAAAAAAATCCCCACAACCCCACAGCATTATGCTGACCCAAAAAGGCTACCACTGAGCAGCATGTGAAACAGGATTTAAGCCATGACAGAATTCCAGAGGGCACCTTCAGCAGCACAGGGCTTGCTAAAAGTGTGCTGAAGCAGGCTGGTTTAGCACTGAAGAAAGCACATCCTCTCACAAAAACTGTGACAAGCTTTCCTGAAGAAAAAGGGCTCCTCTTTCTTTCACTGCAGTGGCTGATTATGCCTCAGTGCTTAGCCGAAGCAAGGCATTTTTTTTTCATAGGCTAGCTGCTTTGCACAATAAAGGAACAGACAGTTCAGCCATCTTGAGGTTGTACATAACTATGCAAGAATTGACCAGCATGGCTATATTTCTCACTAAGTTTAATGTAGTTAACCTAAGCGATGGGAATGTAATGTTATTTTGATGTTTTAGAGGGGAATTTAAGCCAGCAAAGCACATAGGCTGTATTCAAAAAGAAATGAAGGCATTATTGCAGTGAAGGCTGCAGACTCAACAGCTAAGAGATGTAGGAGTAGAATTTATACTGCATTTAAGCTGAAATAGCTGACAGGCAACACAGGACTGAGGAGTGTGTCCAGACACCCAGCTTTCTGCCAGGCTCAGACGCTGACCAGCAGCCTGGCAGCAGATGCTTACATGAAGGTAGGATTCACTGCTTGAACTTCCACAGATGCCTGTGACTGTAAGGTGGTGACAACCACGTAGGGCTTGTGCAGCCTGCTATTGAAAGCACTGAGCAGAATGTGAGACCTCCATTTTAGGTCTGTCTAAGATGGAAAACTTGCAAGGTTTACATGAAACTTGCTTATTTCAGAGAGGAGTACAGTAACCACCAGGACAAGAATGGACTGTTCTCCCTCAATCTGTTGAAAGTAGGTCACCACAACCCTAATGTAAGCAATGGGAGCAAACTTCTCTTTTCCAGTGAGATAAGCAGAACAAATGAAGGAGAAAAAAGGAAGAGATCCTGATATTCAGGGAATGACAACATACTCATTTTTTCTGAAGAGAACGTCTGTCTATCCGTTGCTTTGAAGATACACATCAAGAGGTTGCTCAGTAGTAGCTGTAAGTTCCCTTAATCAACACAAAAGTTCTGTTTTATGAGCCAGTAGTTCAACTTGGTTTCGCGTCATAAAGATATTTATTTGTGTTAGATATCTATTTTAACTTTATTATAATCATAAGACATTAAGAAGTACTGTCTGAAACACACAGAGTACTGTGGACTTATCCAATACAATCTGAGAAAAAATTACAGAAAAAAAATCCATTGTGGTATTGAGAATGTCTTCAAAATATATCCTTTAATTTTTTTTTTTTTATATATGTATTTGAAGAAAAGTTTTCACTACTTAAAAGAAAAAAAGCATGAAACTCCTAAAGATATTAAAAACCTTCAGTAATATCTCTGTATGTAATATTTTTTATGAGTTGCCTAGGTAATTGTTTTTCCACATGTTGGAGAGACACCATTTTTAGATTGAGACACAGAACATTTATCACAGCTTTTGAAATTTTTTTTCTGAAAGAAGGCAAGAAACAGGCTCTTTAATCTTATTGATCAAGGTGCAAGTCAACGCAAATCCAAAAGGCAATTGAAGTGTGGACTAGGCTGTATCCAAAAGGAGCAGGTCTGTTTTATATATATGTAACTTGAAATTACCAGATCTCACTTTATTAAGAAATACTCTCTGAATCCTTTGGGATATTCATTTTCAAGATATTATTTTGGAAATAACAGGAAATGGCAATCTTTGCAGGAGAGTCGCTTTTCATTTAGGACTACAATGTGCCAGGTACTTAAGCATGTTAGTGAAATAGCAAAGCTGAGATGAGTCCACTGTCATGTCTTAACTTATATAAGACAGGGAGACATTCCACATCCTGCACAGTTTTTCTGTCCTCTCGGCCTCATGGTTCTTAGTGCCCTGAACAACGAAGAGAAAGAACATGGGCCTGCGATGATAAAGCCCTACACAAGCCTCTTCTACTCCTAAAGTCATGGGATAAAAAGTGATTCAGACGTACATACGGCATGGCAGACAACTTTGAACATGCTTAAATTGTCAGCCTCCATAACCTCTCTGAAAATAAATTCTCATTACATTCTATCTGTTTTAAACTTATTTCCAGCTTCAGTGCCCCCTATTTTTAATATTATTGGACTTGGTGAATGCCAGCTCCACACTCACCTAACCTGCAACCTTCTAAAATTGAAGTTGCCCCTCTTAGAGTAGGGGGTAGGACTAGCTGACTTCCTGAAGTGAGAAGATGGCCTCTTGAGGTCTTCTGTATAGTTAATCTTCCAGCCTATTCTACTAATCTGCTGGGGTTTTTGCTGTAAATCCTGACCATACCACTCTCCAGTCTTCCCATTGTCAAATTGAGTTCCAGGTTTTCTTATCTCTCCTCATAAGGCAGCTGATTTATCATTTTAAATGGCCTTCTCTGTAATTTCTTTAATGCCATTCTGTCTTTGTTGAGATGTGGAAACCAGAACTACACACCATAATCAAGATATGGGCATCCCAAAGTTTTATATAATATCTGTTTCATCGCAGTATCCTTCCTCAAGTTGCTCACTGTTCTGTTGTCTTACTTTAGCTATTGTTGCATACAGACTGAATGATTTCTGAGACCTGTGACTGACGCTAAGATCCCTTTTCCCGAGTTGTAAATGTGCCCTGGGTTCAGCAGTAGTAGTCATTTTTTTCCTTCTTAGTAACTGGTGCAAGGCTATGTTTTTGACTTTCAGCCTGGGAACAGCTCTGATAATATCAATGGTTTTAGTTGCTGCTCAGAAATGTTTACTTTGTCCAAGGACTTTCTGAGTCTCATACTCTGCCAGGGAAGAGGGGAAGCCGGGAGGAAGCAGAGACAGGGCACCTGACACAAACTGACCGAAGAGATATACCATACCACAGCACATCATGCCCATTATATCAACGGGGGCAGTTATCCAAAAGGGCTAGATCACTGCTTGGGTTGGGCTGTGTATCTGAAGCAAACTTTGGCTAGTTTGGATAGCTGGATATCTGAACCAAACTTCGGCTAGTTTGGTTCAGATATCCAGTCTCTGCTTCCTCCTGGCTTCCCCTCCTCCCTGGCAGAGCATGAAACTCAGAAAGCCCTTGATCAGAGTAAACATTACGGAGCAGCATCTAAAAATGCTGTTATCAGCGCTGTTCCTAGGTGGAAAGTCAAACCCACAACACTGCACCAGCTACTAAGAAGGAGCAAAAATGACTGCTACTACTGAACCCATGACAAAATGTTACAATCCCTAAAGCTATATGACATGGCTTTCTGTTGTTCATGCCTGTATGACATGGTGCAATGTTTATATCTTTGCTTTGACTAGTCTTTGATAAACTTCAGATCTTCTGCTTGACATTTGCTATACAGCCTGCAGATAGGAGTGTGGTGATTTCATGTTCATTGGGTTGGAGTTGTTGATTTTGTTTGGATTGTTTGTTTGTTGGTTTTTTTTTCAGCAAAAAAGGTAAAGAAAAAGAATGGATAAAGATAACAACAGCTCCAGGGCTTCGAAATGATTAAGTGATATGAAATGACAGCATTGCTGTGTTCCAGTAATTATAATGCTGTTGCACTGTAATACACATTAATTTATCAGGTAAAGTATTATGCAATCTTTGTAATGTGTTTATTATTATGATGACTTTGCTTCTCCACATACAGGGTTGCTCTGAATTTTTATCCAAGAGCAGAATTCAATGTCTTTTCTACCTATACAGTAGTAGCCTCCAAACTACTGTTCTTATTCTTTGAACAGAATAGAGTTTTTGAGATTGTTTAACTAGATGATCTTAAGGTTCTTTGCAGCCCTAAGTATTTTATGATTCTATGAGTCTATGATTCTATGTTTGCTGATTAGATCATGAATCAAATTTAATTACAAATATTTTCTTTAAAGAGTTAGTAATGTACAGGACACCTTTCATCTTGAACGATCTTGATAACTGGTGAACATGGGCTCTTCAAACCTTTCAGAGTTTAAATAATTAGCTTCAATTAAGATGCTTATGACTGTCATATACAGGTAAGTAACAGATGAAAACAAGTCAGCAACTCACATTTTCCAAGCTATGGCCTGTAATACAGGTATGATCTCTTACATCATTGTGATATTAGAGATGGCACAAATGTTAATTATCCTTTCTCATCACTTCATTTATATTTTGCAGCTCTCTTTTTGAAATGAATCCTGAATGACAGTTACTTCTCAAGTCAGGAATTCATGTCAACATCAGTAAAATTACTTATTTCAGTGAAGTTGGATTGTTTTTCTTTTACAAACATTCTTTCCCCTCCTGAACTAAACCACATTTTAGTTTATGTTCATCCTTAAGAGAACTATATGAACAATGAAACATTTGTAAGTTTGAAAAAGCAATCTGATATCTTAAAGTAAGTGTGTGGTAAGGCATTCACTGCTTCTCCATGGAGAGCTGTTCTGGTGAAGGACTGGACCACACACACTTTTGCCTGCAGACTCAGAGGGATGCTGCTTGGCAAGTGCTGGTGCAAGTTACAGGAACAGATGTCTTTTCTAAGCTTAAGTCTCACGTGCTGCCAGCTATTCCTTACTGCTCAGGGTGGTCCTTGTACAATATGTGCCATCATCTCCTAAAAATAGTACCCTTCAAGGAACATGGTGAACACACAGTCTAGAGCACAACATATGATGCTACCAATCACTATTATCATGTTACCAAGAAATAATTTCTTACAACTATACATAGGTTATAGACTGAGACCATAGCTCTAATAGTTTAATTTCTAAAGGGGTAACTTTTATCCATAGTTCTGATAATTTCACTCTTATTCTTTCTATGGCTAGATTCTGGTATCTTGACTCTGCGGTCTTTCTTGCTGAATTCAGTGGAACTGCTTTGAGAATCCTGGCCAGAAAACCATGGGACCTTGGGTCAAGCTGACAATAAAGGAGTGTTCAGGATGAGGATATATTAAATGAAATCACACCAACAAAGGTGAATGAGAAGATCAATGCTAAGTTTTGCTAAGAATGAATATAGTAATTTATTAAATTGAAAGCAGTCTCACCACTGACATTTGTCAGCAGTTTAGAGCTGAGATTTGACTGCATGGCTAAGAGGGAGAAAAGATTGTTCTACCTGGCCATGCATCTTCTCCAAACTGTTTTGTCAAATTGATTACATTGTATGCTGTATTGTGTTTGCATGGCAAGGTTTTGGTAGCAGGGTTGCTACAGGTGTGGCTTGTGTGAGAAGGTGTCAGAAATGTATTCTTGTGCCTGGCAGAGCCAATGCCAACCAGCTCCAAATTGGACCCACCACTGGCCAAGACCAAGCCCATCAGTGACAGTGGCAGCATCTCTGGGATAACATAGTTAAGAAGAAGTTGAAAAAAAGCTGTGCAATGGCAACTGCAGCTGGAGAGAGGAGTGAGAACATGTGAGAGCAACATGAGCCCTATAGATACCAAGTCAGTGAAGCAAGAGGGAAGGAGGTGCTCTAGGCACTGGAGCAGAGATTCTCCTGCAGCCCATGATGCAGCTGTGTCCCTATAGCCCAGGGAAGCCCACGGTGAAAATGTTTAGATGCTCAGACTATGCAGTGTGATAATTATCAATACTGTTCCCCTAATGACATATGGTTATGATGTAAGAAGTTACATTTATCAGGCTCCAAAAGCTGAACAATTTTTTTTCCGGTGTGAGAAAAAAAGACGAAAAAGGAATTGAACCAAGAGGATACAGTAGTAATAAAACCAGAAGGTCTACAAAAATTAACTCAAGGAGACCCATGCTACTCCACATAGTAGTGTCATATTAGAAGGACTGTAAGTTTGATTCACACATCAGAAGACAATGATACATTCTAAAACCATTTTGTCTTTGTACACAGTTCTTTACCATTGTCCTGTTTAGAGTGTCATACTTTTCTCCTGACAGACTTTTTAAACTAAAACTAATCAGCTATGGAACTAATTCTCTAACCATAAATGACTTCACATGGGCATGATGAATTTTAGACTTTGAAAACATAAAATCCCTGCAGCAGCAGAATTAAACAGAGAGATGTATTGCCTGGTATTACCCATGTTGATCATATTCTAATACATGGCAATTCTTCTACCCTATTCTTAATGCGATTTCCACACTTTAACACTTTGTTTCTTCATGAGAAAGTTGGGGCTGTTCAGCCTGGATAAGGCTGCTTGGAGACCTCATAGCAGCCTTCCAGTACCTGAGGGGGACCTATAGGGTTGCTGGGGAAGGACTCTTCATGAAGGACTGCAGTGATAGGACAAGGGGTAACAGGTTCAAACTTAAAGAGGGGAAGTTTAGATTGGATATGAGGAAGAAATTCTTTACTGTAAG
>JASSUY010036188.1:0-11177 GCA_032466535.1 Forpus xanthops
AGAAAATTGTGACAAAAAAAAAAAAAAAAAAAAAAGGTTAGAATAATATTCAAGGACACTCAAAAGCAGTAATTTTAGCTATTAAGGATATGAAAAATATTCCTTTAGGAACAGCAGGAAACATTTCATTCAGGTGTGAAATCACTGCCCACCAAATAATTTAGTTGAATTTTACCAAGAGCTTCCTTTCAGTTGCAGCTGATTGGAAAATACAGAAGCTTATGGATATAAGCTCCAGAGACAACTGAGACCCACAGCTGCCATCCCAAACAGACAGCTTCCTCTGACATAATACCTCTAGGTATTTCTTCCCTCTGCCTGGCTCTTTGGCTGAGATTCATCACTGTATCATTGGCTCTGGCTGTAGAAATAGAGGAGAATGAGAAGAAAAATGCAAAGCATGTAAGACACTGGAGCTGTGTTTAAAAATCCTATTTTTGTGGCACACATACGCATCTTGTAATTCTGTAGCTTTCCATAGAATTACGCCAAAAGCATAACAAAGCATTTAGGAGGAAACTTTTTTCCCTACCAAGTGAACAGGATCACAGAAAGAAAGAAGAAATCTTATAGCTTTCCAGTTCTCTATGTGCAAACTGAAATGCCAGAAGTAGCAAGCAGATCTTCCAGACCTGTAGCACAAAGATCAGATGCCTACAATACTCTTCATTAACGTTGGTAAAATCACTTTTCCATACCTTTTATAAAGACACACCTGGAATTCTAAATTCAAAGTAACTACCTAGAAAAAAAAATAAAACAAGAAAAAAAGATTCCTGAGTATTGCTGCAAGTTAATTGAGTCAATGTAAGAGAAGGCAAAGAAAGAAATAAAAATGTTAGAATATAGTAAATGAAGAGCAAGCTAGAAAATGACTGTGATGAAAATGATTATAATGAAGAGGTCTTCCTGGGATGGCTTGTTCATTTCTGATCTACCTGTTTCAAAGACAGGACAGTGGCAGTGCAATTAGGAAACTGGTTTAAAGTCATGATGAGTTTAGGGCTATTTCAGTCATTCCCAAAAGGACAAAGCTGAGGTAAATGTATGAACTGCTTATTGTAGAGCTATGCTTCTATAGAAAGTTTCCTACGATGGAAGAAAAGGATATTCAAAAGTTTTAAAAAGCAACAGATTTAAAATGTACTAAGACATTTTCACAAAGTATGTAATTAACCTGTGGGACTTGTTGCCATAGAGTAGCACTGAGGCCAAGAACTTATCAGGATTTAGAAAGAGTGGACATTTTTATGTATAATCAGAAGTTACCATATTATATTAGAGAGCATAAAGTGCTTTTATAGAGGATATAAAGTGCAGTACTTTACACCATAAGGCAACCATTAACTCATGGGGGTTAAGAGGAAATGTTTTCAGCTGGCAGGTTAACCTGTAGCAGCCACTCCAGGGCTCCTTGGAGTTACAGCCATGCTTTGGCTACAGTGAAAAAGGCAAGGTAGGCTGGCAGTCCATCATGGCATCACAGGTCTGTGTGTTTCATCTGTGCTCTTGCTTTTATTTTATTCGTCTCTTCATAACAGTGTTTGGCTAAGAACATGGATTTATTTTATGTGAAGCGTATCCAGCTAACTTGTGTATATTTATGCTCAGTAAAGGGAAGCACTTACGATTTCCTATGTAACATAGCTGCTGCTTTTTTGAAGCGAGTTGTTAATGCAAGGCAGATGTTAAAATGCTTGCTTCAGTCTGGGCTGAAGGATCTGGCATATTTCCTTTTAGGGAAATACTTTAAAATCCCCTCATTCTTCTATTAATTCAGTGTAACTGATCGTAAGAACTATGTTAGTAAAATTAATATTTCAGAGCAGCACTGTGCAAGGTATTTTTAACATGCAGCACTACAGCCCCTTTCTCTTGTCACTTGTGTCATCCTGTCATCATGTACGCCTTCAGACATAGGCAGGCTGATACTAATGAGCTCACCACTCCATGTTCCTGTATCATGAAGTTCAGTACTAATGAGAAAAAATCCCAGACTGTAGTCACACTCTAAATCAATTTGGCAAGATTGATCAAAATATTCATTAAAACATTTTGCTCTTCAACTCAGACTGAACCCTGCAGGCATATCTGTCTTGCTTCTATATGCTTCTGTGTGTGAGTCTGTGTGTGCATGTATGTGAATGTATGAAATGAAACAAGTAGTCAGTTGTTTTTCCTCCTCGTGATGTTCAAGTACTACTTTCAGTATTAAAAAGCAAAGACTGAATTCTCATTACTCTTTTCTCCTTGGGAGGTGCTTAGGAGTTCAGAAATGCTAAGAAAAATATTCTGCACCCCTCTTCTCATGTGCCTGTCAAAAGAAGGCCTGAGAGTGACCGACGTGAAGCAGCAAATTACTTGTCAAAAGGCCAACAAGCAAAACAACAAATGGGAATCTGTCAGAAAAAGAGAGACATTACTGGCCACACAGCACTGGAAATGTAATATATCTTTTGTCTGTAATCCGCATGCCAAATTTCCATGCCTTCCTTCAACAGAATTTTCACTTGTCGTGTCAGCCTTGATAAGCATGGGCTAGCTCATACTGTCTACTTTTTCACATGCATTCCAAGATAAAACACAGTCCACAGAGCCAAGGATCACATTAGCTGACTAATGCTCATCAAGCTGGACTCTGCTCAGAAGGGTCTAGACACAAAATCAGAGCAGCACAAATTGCAATGAGGGATGAGCAGGGGATAGATTTACAAATCTCAGCTATGATGTTATCTGTCCCTCCAAAGGGACAGGAATAATTTATGCTAGTACCAGTTTAAAAGCCAGACACCCTGACTAGTCATACATTACATATCTCTGGTTCCTTGCAACAGCAGAGAAGGTTGCTGTTGATCATCTGACTGCACCATTCATTGCCTAGAAACTAGAAGCTTTTCTCAAAATGGCCAAGTGGAAAGCTCAGGCAAACTTTAGCCTGACATGGTCTTAAAATACTTCACGTTACTGTTCACAATGCTGCAAACCCACTTTAGTTTACAATGTTCAATACATAAGCTGCATTCCTAACAGCCTATTTCTTAGATATACTGTGCACTATAAAATAAAAGTTATTCCAGGAAGTTTTCAGTGTTGGTAGGAACCTAATTATTCAGAAACTTGAGAATGAACTCCACAGACAGAGCCATGCTGTGCTGAGGCAGCAGGCTGTTGATGCAGCTCCCACACTGCAGGGTCAGGAGGAGGACTCTGCCCTGACTCTGTGCACAGACTCTCAGTAGTTCAAACTAAAACAGATGTCAAGTATTCTATTAAAAATTGGCAGTGGCATGCAAAGGCAGTGGTCCACAGTTCCTTTCTATGGCTTTGTATTCAAAAGGTGCCAGGTTAAAAATAGCGGCATACTTGGCAGGGAGATAGGTAGCTCTTTGATCATGTGAAAAGTAGTATAAAATTTTTGTCTCATTTAAACACTGTTGGCTATTCAGATACCACTGGATATCAGCCCCCACTGCGAGCACAGGTTTGTGGCTTAGCATCATTAGATGTCCAGAGCAGTGTTGCAGCCGCCAGCTAAAGCTTCAGCTGGCAAGTACACATCCAAAGTGGGTGAGTTTGCCTGAAGGAAGCGTAAGTCCCATATATGCAAGCTCTTAGAAATGAAACCACTATTTAAAGGCAATAATGCAGATTTCCATCTTGAGAGCAGCCCAAGCCCTGCCTCTGTCAATGTGGGTTTTTTTTTCAGGGATTTTTTGTAATTTTTTTCCCCCCTTTTATACCACAAAATAGCACTGCTATGAAACAAGGGAAAAAAAACTATCATATTGTCCAAACAGGTTCTCTGGAGATGAGATAAAGGGTTATTAACCAAGTACTCAGTTACTGGCATATATCATCTGCCATAGAAAGCCAGGATCAGCTCTTCTCACTTTCACAGTGCAGGATGCTGGTTTTAATGTGCTTGCTGCTTGCCCACTTCTATCTGGCTGGTGAGGTTTATTTGTCTTGGCAGAAACTGTCCCCAGGCATCTATTTCCACAAATAATGCTAAAAGCAGATACTGGAACTATTTGACTCTGTTCAGTGGATAGACTCTACTAAGGGCCATTGAAATTTTCATGGAAAGAGAAGTTTTAGGGAATCCAGACGTTAATGTGCTTTTTAATCTTTTTCCATACCTGTGCATGACAGGGGCTTTCAGGGATAAGTTAAAATTCCATTTATGCAGTTATTCAGAACATTTCTGCTCAAGTCATTAATCAAAAGTAAAAAACCCATGTTGCCTAATAACTGGTGTGTGTCTTGGGTAGGTTATGTGAAGTTTTTATTTTCTACACTGGATTAATAATTGTGTATAGAGCAGAGATACTAAGACACACAGAACCTCCTTTCCCTTGTTTGATCTTAATAGGATGATTCATTAATTTTAAAAATCTCTAGGAATAAATTCATTAAAGTTGTCTATTCAGAAAAGCAAGACCTTTGATTTATGAGAGACTTCTGACACCCTCCATACTCCTTTTGTAGCTTGTTTTTATTTTTCTGTAGCTTTGCAGTATCTCAGACATCTTCAGCATAAGTTGAAGATTCCTTTTCTTAGTGCAGGTTTTTATTTATATCTTTTTTTCCTCAGGATCTTAAGCAAAAGGTACAGAAGTTTGGTACAGTAACAGAAAATGCCATGGGATTCTTTGCCATAGGTATGGCGATGCTCTACAATGTTCTCTCATTTTTCCCTTCTCCCTTGCACCAGTGTCAGACTTCTAGGACTGCCGTTGTTGCAGCTCATGTCTGAAGGAAAATGCCTCTTCCCCTCTCTCCTCCAAAGAAAGGAAAAAAGGCATTGCAGCATGCGGTGCATTTTCAGCTGCCTTCCTCCCAAATTCTATATGTAATATGAAATAAGGCAGTTACTCTTTCTGGAGCCCCAACAGATGTTTCCAGTGCAGAAAACCCCACATCCAGATATTTCTGTTCATATTGTAACAGAGAGATGGGTCAGATTTAAGTCTGTCGTTATTAGTGGGGTTTCTCAACTTTTCAGTCATTATTTAATGTTTGGGTTTAACTGTGGCTTTGGTGTTTGTCAACACACAAAATGGATGAGTTGCCACCAGTCTAACATTTATTTTGACATTGTAGCCATAGCCAGGGCTGATTTTTAAATTGAATAGTCAGAACAGGTTGTCCAACTCCCATCTCTTCAGCCACATGTTGTGCTGGCATCAGGCTTTTTCTAAGCATGCTTGAGAGATCTGCAAGTTTTCTTTCACTCCTAAAATCTGATGCGTATGGTCAGGAGAATTGCAGTACAAAGGAAGGGATAAGAACTTAGTAGAAACAAGAAGAGTTAAGCTGACTTTAAGGTTGCAGCAAGTTGCAATTGAGTGTTTATTTTTTTTGCTGTAGAACTTCTCTGTGGTTCCCCATCTGTTTGAAATTGAAAACTCCTATCACTCAGCTATCTTAACACTTTAATTCAATGACATTTTTGAAATGCTTTGAATTTATAAGACATCGTCATCAGAACAGATAATCTATTTACTAAAATCAATCCAGATTAAAAAAAAGCCAGTACACCGAGCTCGTGCATCCCTTTCTTATTTGCTGTTTGAATAATGCCTGTTGGTCCAAGGTTTTGGTAGATATCTGACTTGTCAAAGGAAAGTTATTTAGATGTTATTGAAGTATATTGTAAGACTGTGATTGCATGTGGTTTGTTTTCAGCAAATTATGTGCTCCTTGTCCAAAGAAAGCCAAGCCACAAGATGAAAATAACAAAACCAGTCGTTGTAGTTTGAAGAAGCCTAAAAATTTACTTGAAAAAGCCATTTAAGTGATAACCCTGTAGTTTCTTACATTTCCATCTTTTTTCTGTTCAACAGCATGTGCTGCTCTGTCCTAATGTTAGGGAACGTTTATGGGACTGGGAGATGTTAGGGAATGCTTTGTCTTTTCTCTGTGTGAGCGAGAGAAATCCAAGGAACTCGGTTTACTCAAAACCACCATTGCATTGGTCGAGTAATTACAGTCGTGCCTCTGAAAGTCATTCTAGGAACGTAAATCATCTGTATGCTTGGAAAGCGGTGACACATTCTCCAAATTTCATGCTTTCTGACGCAATGCTCCATGCTCAGCATACTGTGGAGCTTTGTAGAGCTTGTAGGAGCTCTTGAGGGAAGAAGTTTCTAGATTAGCTGTGTGCCTCTGAGCTAGCCAGTGATTCTCTCCTCTAAAAGCTTACTTTGTACAAGAAAACTAGAGGATGTGTTAGTGATTGGTTTGTTCATTAATAATGTTTTCCACTGCTCTTTGTTTCCAAAACTGAATTCCATAGTTTGTTACATCTACCATATATTTGAAATCTTTCCATATAAAGGTGCTATAAAGTCTGAGACATTGCTACTTTTAACAGTTGTTGCGGGGTTATAATTGTGCTTATAATTGTGTGATGTATTGATGTACAATTGTAACAATTATTATTAATGACAACTGTAGTCCATTGTACATTTATGATAGTGGTCCTATTTCAAGCACCATCTCCTTTTCCAGCAGCTTTCGATACAGTAGACTTGATAAATAGCTTGAACTACCTCAGGCAAACTAATTTGCTAATTAAATATAACACTTTCAATTGGATGCTTTTTTGATATCAGTGCACAACAGAGGTAGGAGAGAATGTTGGATTTGAATGACAGTGATGAATAATGTTAATTTTTACCCGCTGTTGGAATCTGGAGCCACACCAACAAGCTGTAGAGTATTAAAGCCTTAATTAAAGGTTAATGAAAGAAAATATTGAGAAATCTATTCAATGAGCAAGAAGTGAGGAAACAGGGTGCCCTAACTCATCCACAGTACTGCCATTCTCAGGCTCAGAAGTTGCACGCATCAGGTTTCCATAAGGCTGATTTATACTCAGTGTGTGTAGTTCTGAATTCACCTTTTGGCTTTCGGACCTCCTGCGCTGCAGGTGTTCTATTTTCCTTTTAGCAAAAACATCCTTCTTTTAAAGGCAAAGGTGGCTTTGTGATATATTCATGCATCTCTCTGAGTTCAATTAGAAAATACCACCTAGGCTTTCAGGAAAGACTGGCAACATTATGATCAGATCTACAAAACAAAATATTCAAGACGCATTGGTTCTGTTCTTTTTGAACTTAAGAAAAATCGTGCAAATTGTGCAGTGTAATACACAGGAATGATATAGTTGGTTTAAAGTCAGAGACTGGATCTTCATTGCGTTCCTCATATATGATACTGATTATGTATTAATAACACTTTATTATCTCTTGTCATGTATAATAAATACATCATTTTAATATTACGTGCCAGCTCATAAGGTTTGAAAACACAAGCTCTGATTTCTTGCACAGCTCGGATGTTCTTTTAGGGTTATTTACTGCTCTATGGAATAGTGAATTTACAGACCCTATTCAATGCATAAGCTTGAACACATGTAGAAGACCAGTTTGTAACTAAATATTTTGTAATTAATACTGGATGTAGGATAAAGTTTATGCTGGTGTAAATACTAGAGGAATGTATATGCTTTGGTTTGTGTGGACCCTCAGCTTTGGTGTTTCTGGTGCATTAGAAATAACTCAAGAATAATCCCATTTGAATCTTCAGAGATAGCACTAACGCTGCAGGAAGAAAACACTTTGGAAGTTCACCCTTACAAGTATGCACTTTTCCCTCTGGCTTTTTCTAACATGATTAATCAGACGCAAGAAGTGTGTTGTTATCCGTTCAGTATTGTACATGAATATGTACACAGCAAAATTACACAGTCCAGATTATGAATTGTCACTACTTCTTACCTTGCAGACTTTTCAAGAGGCTCAAGAGCTTCATATTTACAGTGTATTGTCAGCTGTGATGAAATTTACCCTGAAGTTACATGCAGGGCAAGCCTTTTTTAAAAGGAGTAGTAATTGTGAGCTCTTCTTTGGATGCTTAATTTTGTAATCTTTCATACAGCCGTGCTTCTCAGTTAAACTGGTGCACAGACCTCTTTAAATCTTCTTGAACTCACAAAATATGTTTTACAAGTCACTTTGAGAACCCATGGTTTATCCCTGGTTGCAGAAGGAATAATAGGTATAATCATTACAGTGATAGCATTGATACTAATATCAATAAACATTAAATTTATGCATGTCTGAGTATCAAAGGTGAGGGGAAATTCATGCTGACAACCTAGACATGTAATTAAAAATTGTTCTATATAGAGGAATGCTTCAAAATGCTTTTACCAGCTTCTTAAACTCTAGTAATCTTCCTGGTGTATGGGGAATGTACCTGTGAGTCAAATCTCTCAATTCCTTGAGGGCAAGCAATAGAGGTTTTTCAGCATCACAGAAACATACAGATTATAAACTCACTAACAGAAATACACTATGACATCCATCACTAATAAATGCAACTATCTTAAGCAGAGTTGATCTCATGGATATTACTACTGGCAAACAAAAAGTAACTTACTGTTAGTTCCTTTTCTTTCTTGAAAAGGAAGTCATTTGGGTTCATAAAGATGTATCTTTCACTTTTATTCGGAAAGCTGTTCTCATCTGAAGAATAATCCAGTGGAAATTCAATTAGTTATGAATAGAGTTACTTAATTGCTTGAGAACTTGGATATAAAGTTATGAGTATAATTAGCCAAATTATTCAGTACTATATGTTTCATAGGTGAAGAGCTTGACCTAATGCAGTCCTTGTCAAATATGGCACAGTTTAAGTGTTCTTACCCTTTAAAACACACAGTTGTATTGGACAGTTATTTATTGACATATCTTGGAGAATATTGTACCAGAGACCATTCGATAATGATAAACAATTTATTATAAGATTCTTGCCAGTTCTACTTATTTTAAAGTGTGACAATATGATGAGAAGGAAGGTGTGAACTGCTGCCAAAGGCCAAGATGATCTCAGTAATGTTCTCTAGCTAACTATAACAACAAGCAAATGCTTCTACTTTTGTAATATCTCTCCAGATCTGAGGTATACCTCAGAGGTCCTCTCTGACACATTACTCAGCCTTTAAATCTGTGACTCACCTGAGACAAAAACTTTATTTCAAAGCAACTAGCCTGAAAACAGCATATTGTGTAATTTTGGGAATAGCCTCTGTTTCTAATAAATTCTGAATGTCTCTGAGCCTTGCTGGTCAGACATGAGTCAGAAATACAATGGCACAAACTACCTTTCAGGTAATTTTCCTTGGGATAAACTGAACTGATTGTGGAAATCCTGTTTCTTTTCTGCCGAATTTGGTAGATCTTTTAACTTGTTGTGCATGATATTTCTGTTTAAGTGGTCGACTGGATCAATGTGACTGTCTTGAATTTCTTGAACTTAATTATTAGTGATGAAACTGACTCTTAGCCTCATAGTAAGAAGCTCAATCTTAACAAGTACAAGACAGAAAGTGCAAAATATTTGCTTATTTCATTAGTCAATAAAAAACAACACAGTAACATTAGACCTTGACACAAAAAAAGAAATTAAAACTATATAGGTAGCATTGGATCTTTCAACCTCAATATTTTAACTTAAAAATCACTAAAAGGGTTCTACTTATTCCAAATATCCACCTATTAAAAAATGGAAAAGAATCTAATAAGTACAAAATTTCAAAGTGTGGCTATATTAAAGTACCTTAATTAGTTGCATTTTTTCTTTAACTCCTAACGTCTGGTAGCGGCAATAACAGAAGATTAAATTTCAAAGTGGAGGTCACCCATTACATATATTATTATATATATTGTATATATTATATATTACATATATAACCATATATAACTGTAAAGTGACAACTTTACTTTTAAAGTAGATAGATAGCAAAGCCATCCTTATCATGTAAGTGATGTACACCAGTGATATATATAACACGGACTTGACCTGCAACACTGAACCTCTCATTCTAGCTGGCCAGTTTGTGTTCTTTAACAATCAGCTTGTCAGCTAGAGGGAAAAAGAAAAGGTCAGCTGGAATTCAGACTAGTTTATGCAATAGGTAAAAATTCTACGTGAATACACTACTGCATGACACTGCTGTGATCCACACATATTGGGATTGCAGGTTATTTAATGAGAAGTAAATAGCTCACCTTTCCCACAGAGTATATGCCATTCCTGTCCACTATAGACAACCAACTTTATACTCAATTACACTTTCTGACCTACACACATCCATTCAAAGCCACAGCAGTTTGCTTCAGCTGTAAAATACTGTCCATCTGAAATATTTTTCAACAAAGCCCTACCTAGAAGAATGTTTAGACTGCAAATAACAAACACATGAATACCATCAGGTTAGACCTAGCAGCTGTCAGTGCTATATAGACAGTTCACAGGGCATACAGA
The DNA here is from genome assembly GCA_032466535.1 of Forpus xanthops. Taxonomy (NCBI): domain Eukaryota; kingdom Metazoa; phylum Chordata; class Aves; order Psittaciformes; family Psittacidae; genus Forpus; species Forpus xanthops. The sequence goes on from JASSUY010036188.1 coordinate 10,336, forward strand.
TAGCAGATGAGTGGAGTACTAGTACAATAGTAGTAAAAAATAGATGCTTAAAGTCAGCAACATATTTTTCTGTTGACTGTTTCTAACTTGCTGTTAGTCTGCCTGCTGTGAAACAGCTCTATGTTTTTACTTGTGAAAACCCATCCCCATTTTGAGATATAAACCAGAAATAAATGTAATAGAAGGCTACAACAGCAGGTACAGAATAATTCTGATTAATTTTTTGTAGTAGTAGTGATAATGATAACAATGTATTTTCTAACATCTCTGGAAGCCCCTAGCTATAACATAGGTAAACCATTATGATTAGGTTGTAATCAATATGCTAAATCAGTGCAATTTAATTATATGCTCCTGTGTCATGGGTTCAGCAGCAGCAGTCATTTTTCTTTAAGTAATAGCAGGTGCAGCACTGCGTTTTGGATTTTTGGCTTGGGAACAGTGCTGATAACACCAGTGTTTATAGTTGTGGCTTGGAGTGTCTAGGCTGGCCAAGGGCTTTCTGAGTTTCATGCTCTGCCAGGGAGGAGGGGAGCCCAGAAGAAGCCGGGCGGAAGGAGAGACAGGGCACCTGACACAAACTGACCAAAGAGGTATTCCATACCACAGCACGTCATGTCCGGGAGGTAGAAACGGAGGGAGCAGAGACCGAAAAAGATGGTGGTGCAGGGGGAGTGTGTGCAGCACAGCCGGGATTTGGTACGAGGTGATGGGGTGCACTGTGTAGTAGAGCTTGGTATCAGGTGATGGGGGGGCACTGTGTGACGTGGCTAGATATTAGGCGAAGATCTGTTGTATTCTCTTTCCTTGTATTTTCTCTTGTATTATTATTGGTGGTAGCA
>JASSUY010036190.1:0-23225 GCA_032466535.1 Forpus xanthops
TCCCATTTTCCCCGGGACTGGGGAAGAAAAGGGGGGGGGGTGCACAGAACTGTTTGAGGGGCCTCAAACTACGACATGAGCAAGATGAGCTGTTTCCTCTGATGAAGATACTGCCACTGAGACTTTCATAAAGGCACAAATAGCAGTCTTAAACTTTTGGAGAACCAATAGTGTTTTAAAGTTGTTGTCAAATACCTTCACAAGCTCCGAGTCTTCATTTCTAATAGCAGAATGAGTCTTAACACATGGCATGAAGGAAAAACCCTCCCACTTTTTGGCCATGTCTTTTGCCAAAGCAGATGAAATTCAGTGCCTCATCTGAAAAAAAGAAGTAGAAGCAGAAGTTAAGGAGTGACTGAATTCCTTCAGATCAACTGTTTGAATGCAAAGACCAAACAGGGAACTCAAATCTCCTGACCTTCAGACAGCTATCCTATGCATAATGCTGCCTGACACCATCTCTTCATTCTGTTTGCTTTCAAAAATCAGTCTTTCAGATTTGCTGTCTAACAGGTTGTTCATACTTGCTTTTGTATCAGTGATTGAGGAAAACATAAAGGTGTAGCACTGAAGCAGTTGGTCTGTTTACAAAATATCAGAGCACAGCGCCTACAGAGATAGTATGCAATGCAGATACACTATATAAAACAGAGAAAAAATAGCCTAAGAGAAATTTGTCTGAGACTTTCAGGGAAGTAATCTACTGCTTGTGAAAATTCTTCTGCCCCCACCAATCCCATTTCAAATAGCCAAGCTCTCCATATGTCCCTGAGCTTGGTGGTAATACTCTTGGGTGCACTAACAATGATTGCTGAAGTCAGAGATGATCAACATATCCCGTATGCCTCTTAGAGCAGCAGCAGATGTTTCTGGCTTTCAAATGGTAAAGGAATTACTTACTAGGAAACCTGCATTGTTGTTAGTTTTTTTTTGTTTTCCTCATTTTTCACATTCTGTAGTAGAGATCAAGGAGTTTTCTTCTTAGTTATTTGTTGATTAATATTTGAATCGATTTGGCTACCTTAGAACAACTCTTTACAATACGTTATCACATGGTTATTGGTTCCCCACACATGGACCTTGGTTTACCCAGAGGCAGAGAAGGGGGAAGATGCAGTAAATTGTCCTCTTCAGTTTGTGACACAATCTTAAGGCTTTTGATTCCCAGAGCTGGGATTAATGCTCAAATGGAGTCTCTTTTAGTATAAACATTTCCACTAATGGCAAGTAAGCTGAGGCAATAAGGCAGACTTCCTCTTGGAATGACATAAAATCTCTGGTACAATCTGAACGAGGTACTTTCCAATATACAGGTAACACGCAGTGTGCAGCAGTGGAAGGCATGACTCATCCCATTGTTTTCCCTTGGTGTGAAATGTTCATGCAATGGCCATAGAGCAGTAGTTCTTGTGTGGTGCACTTTGCTGCATTTCCCATATGCTGTTCTGTCTGAGTTAGGTAGAAACTTGGTACCTGAAATATGCTTCTCAATATTGGAGTAAATGACATCCTTTTATGGAAGTACTTGTGGAAGCATGTGGCAAGACTGGGAAAGTAGTTTATATATGATGGCATTTCCCTCATTTAGGATTTGTGGGAAAAAGAAGGGCTTTCAGCTTGGCTTCACAAGGCTCAGGACAAGGTGGCACTAGGAAGATGGAATATATTTCAGAAATTATTTCCGTAATTTTCACATTGGTTTACAATTACTATTGTCTCTTTTTTAATGCATTGTTAGTGAAACAACAAATTAACTGTTTCCAAACTCCTACAGAATTAATTCCAACTGAGGATGAGCACTTCCCTGATACTGTTCAGATGATGACACTTTTGCTGAATGCAGAATCCATGATTATCTTCTGATGAAGATGTAGAGTAACTCCACCAATGACATCACAACATAAATATCATTTATGTTACTCTCTTTTTTTTTTTTTTCCTGGGCAAAGGAGTATGTAAATGCTATAAGAAATATAAGTGTGCTAGTGAGTCTAACACATTATTTTTCCCAGGAACTGTTATTTGCATTAAGGTATAACATATTACTAATGCTACAGAAATCATTAGTTCAGTTTCTCCATTCAGATAAATCCCAAGAGATTAGAGTAAAATCTCACAGCTGTCCACTAAATAGCAGGAAACATATGGTTACAGAAGTGTAGTTATATTTTGATAAATTTATTTTTTAAAGACACTGAAATGAAAATGTTTCTTTTAGATGTGTTCCTATGTTATCCACATATATTTTTACTTTGCTTAAAATACCTGTACAGTAGAATCTTCATCCTGTAATGTCCTGGATTTTGTGAACAAAGTTGACATCAAGAAAATTACTGTGTAATGACTAAGTAGCTTCTGTCCATCCTGATTTATTTCTGAAACATGAGAAAAACATCGCAGATGCATGCTGCATTGTTCAGAGAACATACATATGCATTTAATTCACTTACATTATAATTTTTAGTGATATAATTGTGAAATATGTTCATTTTACATTCCTAATTATGGATCAGAACAGATGGCAAAGACTTAGTTGAAAGCAATGTATATCCATTAAAATAAACGATGTTGCCAACCATTCATCAGAGATAGAAGAGTTTACTACTTCCTTGGAATATAATTAGGCACTACTCTGGATTGCAAAAAAAAAAGTAATTATTTCAAAGTTTTTTTTCTGTCGTAATTTAGAGTCAAAATTAGTTAGAAAACTGTTTGAAAGCTTGCATTGTCAGGTGCAACACCTTGTCATTTGACAGCATGAGATAGGTTGCAGGAAATGTAACTGAGCAAGGACTACGAGTGGCATTTATTTTGTCTCTCTGTGTGACTCGTGTTTACACCATTGTAAGCAATTGAAAGCTAAACTCTTCCATGGAGTAACAGGTTGCAGGAAGGTTGTATATTGTGATGGACTGTCAGAAAAAGACTCTAAACTGTCCGGTCTTGAGGCAATGCTGGGAAGGATCCCTGCTGTAACGGTTGGAAGGGCAGAGCTGCCAGTACTGGTAGGCTGGGACACTTGCCGCGTGCAGGGAAGTAGCGTGCTGGATTACAAGTGTTCCAAATCACAGCTTATGTAGGATCACTGACGGATCAACATTCACGGTCTATAGGCAAAGTGCTTTGTTGCTGTTGTGTTCCTGTTTAAGATGGCAACAAGCAGTTCAGGTGACATGCCGTGCAGGGACATAGAATCATAGAGTAGAATAGTTAGGGTTGGAAAGGACCTTAAAATCATCTAGTTCCAACCCCACTGCCATGGGCAGGGACACCTCACACTAAACCATGTCACCCCAAGGCTATCTTCAACCCGACCTTGAACACTGCCAGCAATGGAACATTCAGAACTTCCCTGGGCAACTGATTCCAATGCCTCACCACCTTTACAGTAAAGAACTTTCTCCTCATATCCAATCTAAACTTCCCCTGTTTAAGTTTTAACCCTCTGATTCTTGTCCTCTCACTACAGTCCCTCATAAAGAGTCCCTCCCCAGCATCCCTATAGCCCCCTTCAGATATTGGAAGGCTGCTATGAGGTCTCCACGCAGTCTTCTCTACTCCAGGCTGAGCAGCCCCAGCTCTCTCATCCTATCTTCATATGGGAGGTGCTCCAGTCACCTGATCGTCCTTGTGGCCCTCCTATGCACTTGTTCCAAAAGTTCCATGTCCTTCCTGTGTGGAGGACACCAGAACTGCATACAATACTCCATGTGAGGTCTCATGATAGCCGAATAGAGGGGAAGAATCACCTGCCTCAACCTCCTGGTCATGCTCCTTTTGATGCAGCCCAGGATACGGTTGGCTTTCTAGGCTGCAAGAGCACACTGCCTGCTCATATTCAGTTCTCATCAACCAACACCCCCAAGTCCTTCTCCTCAGGGCTGCTCTGAATCTCTTCTCTGGCCAACCTGTAACTGTGCCTGGGAAAGCTCCAACCCAGATGTAGGACCTTGCACTTGGCATGGTTAAACTTCATCAGGGTGGCATCAGTGCACCTCGCAAGCATGTCAAGGTCCCTCTGGATGCCATTCCTACCCTCTAGCATATCAACTGAACCACACAGCTTGGTGTCATCAGCAAACTTGCTGAGAGCACACTCAATCCCACTGTCTATGTCCCCAACAAAGATGTTGAACAAGACCAGTCCCAACACTGATCCCTGAGGGACTCCACTCGTTACTGGTCTCCAGCTAGACATTGAGTCATTGAGCACAACTCTTTGCATGTGGCCATCCAGCCAGTTCTTTACCCACCGAGTGGTCCGCCTATCAAATTGATGTCTCTGCAACTTAGAGACAAGGATGTCATGTGAGACAGTGTCAAACGCTTTGCACAAGTCCAGGTAGATGACATCAATTGTTCTACCCCTGCCCATCAGTTCCGTAGCCTCATCATAGAAGGCCACCAGATTGGTCAGGCAGGATTTTCCCCTTAGTGAAGCCGTGCTGGTTGTCACCAAGTACCTTGTTGTTTTTCATGTGCCTTAGCATGCCTTCTTGGAGAATCTGTTCCAAGACTTTGCCAGGCACAGAGGTGAGGCTAATTGGTCTGTAGTTCCCTGGCTCATCCATTTTCCCCTTCTTGAAAATGGGCGTTATATTTCCCTTTTTCCAGTCATCTGGAACTTCACCTGACTGCCACGATTTTTCAAATTTGATGGAGAGTGGCTTAGCAACTTCATTTGTCAGCTCCTTCAGTACTGGGTTCCAAACCTTTCTCCCTGAAGACATAATGGAGGTAAATAAGTGCCTTTGAAAAATGATCCAGAAGCCCTGAGAAAAATGCTAGTCACTTTAGCTGACTTTATAAACAGCTGTGTTTTGGCAGTTCAGTAAAGATAATTTCATTCCTTCATTTCTTGATGTTAGTAGCAGGTATTTACATTTAATTTAAGTGTTGTACAGCTCAATGTTTTCTTAGGGTGCACAGCATCAAGGGTTTCACCTAGCTCTTCCACTTGGGCAAAAGGCTAAAAGGAAGTCCCTAAGCCTGAAGCTACAGCCACACTAGCAAATTAAACAGTCCCAAGGAATGTTCCCAGGCCGTAGAACTCAAATTTTGTACATCATTAAATTGCTAGTACAGTCCACAGCATGGTTATGGCTTGAAATAAATAGCATTTTCATAAGCAATTCCTGGGCACAGGGCAGAAATTTGCATGGGCCACTCAGACTGACACATCAGGGAATCTGCATGCAGCATCTTCTTGTGGGGCCTGGGAGAGGATGCTGATCTCTCAGCCATGGTCTGCCTGCAGCACTCAGGAAAGGTTTCTGTATATTTACTTGGCTTGCATAGATAGTTAAGTTAAATTATCTGGTCTTAGCTACCAAATTTGGGAGAACACAAAAAATACAGAAAATAAACCTTAGGTAAGGAAAAGGATAGTTTCTTAGCATTTATAATACAGTGATCAGTGGGAACTGTGCTCAGAGGCTCCAGTCAGGAGTAGCGCATCAACCTACCACTTTCCTTTGACTCCAAACGCATACAACAATCAGCTTGTACGTGTTCATGGTGAAACTGCTTTTGGGCCTACGGCAAATTGTAGTTTGCACTCAGATTCTGTATATTTGGTATAAATAGTCTTGCCTTAAACACACATCTGAAATAATCTGTTAATAACTATTATTTTTTCCAAGCTGGCTGCCCATATGCATGGCTGGGACTAATGAACAAGCTTGAATGCAAGACTGTGATGTGATTATAAAGAGATCCTTCTGTATTTAAAGTGAAACCTGAGTATAAGCACATTTTTTTGCATTCCGGCAGTGATTTAGATACTGTACATCTCTAGCTCCCCGAACTTCACATAATTATTGCTTTGTAGAATGGTTCTGGGATATTTTCTTGTGTTACGGGATTTTTGTTTGGTCTCACTGTGGTGATATTTGTTTTTTCTTAACAATATGAAGGCACCTTGTTTTTGCAAAGATATGATTGCAGGAATTATAAATCTGTCTAAGTAGAACTAATTACTGGAATGAGTCAAAGCCCTTTCTGCTAATGCAGTACTAATGTAAATCCTCCACCACCTAATCAGGAAGAGTTTTGCTATGGGTTTCAGTGCTTGAAGGATCAGTGAAAAATAACAATAACAATCCATGGTTTTAATTATTCAGTGGCATAATAAGTATAGACAAGAAGGGTAATAGACACGAGGTAAAGCCAATGAGTTTAATGTGACACCTAGTCATTATTGAGAGATCTGTTCTTAATATGCATGTCAAAAATTCCATTGAAGCCCATGAGACTTCTGAAAAAAAGTCTACAACTGCTTTCAGGGGTGGATGCTCTTAATAAGAAAAATGAATAAAATACAATAGAATACAACTGAATACAATGCAACACAATACATTACAGTACAATGCAAAATGCAATGGAATGCAGTAAGGTGTAACACAATATGGTACAATACAATAAATATAACACAATGTGATGCAATGCAATGCAATGCAATACAGCACACAGCTTAGGCCACATAAGTTTCTATTTAATTAGTCTGCTAGAATTCCTGAAGTGGTGGGAGTGTTTTCTGTACCATCTTGGGTGTTTCTCTTGATTCAAACTGGCTTCAGAAATGCTTTCAAAAGCTAGCTCTGAAAAGATTTTCTTAACATAGGAAATTTAATGCTACTCAGATGAAATACGTCTCTCAGATCTGAATGTGAATCTTCTTCCCTTTTGTGCAGACATGTGCAAAACCAAACTCAACAGCCTCTTGAAAATCACTTTCTTCCCATTCTTAGTCTCTGAGGATGTCTTCTGGAGCGTAGTCTGACTCTTTTCTGTTGGCTGATGATGCATATTATGTAGACATATAATTGAGGTAAATTATAATTTCTTAGATGATATATATATATAATTTCTTATCCTGCTGTACACATTTGGGGCAGAAAAGTCAATATCCTTGTCAGCAAATCTAGTGGTTTTTTGTTTCATTTGTCTTTCTGTACAGTTTGGCATTGGAGAAATCTTGACAGATTGGTATGGTGGAAGAGAGCTGCAGCCTAAGGAAAAAGAGCCTATTTGCACAAAGGAATAAACCCTATTCTAACCAAAAATGCTGTGGGAACAAAAAAATAAAGAGGTCAATTCTTATGACAAAGTCTTTGTCTCCCCTTCCATTGTTTTTTAACTCAGGAATAAAATCAAGTATGGATCATGCATTCCTGTGACATATTTTATATCTAGAAATCTTCTTTACCAGGTCTTTTTAATGCTTAACATGTATACTGCAATGGGTTCAGCAGCAGCAGTAATTTTTCTCTTTTTTTGTAGTAGCTGGTGCAGCACTGTGGTTTTGGTTTTTGGCTTGGGAACAGTGTTGATTACACCAGTGTTATGGCTTAGAATGTTTAGGCTGGCTGAGGACTTCCTGAGTTTCATGCTCTGCCAGGGAGGAGGGGAAGCTGGGAGGAGGCTGGGAGGAAGCAGAGGCAGGACACCTGACCCAAACTGACCAAAGATGTATTCTGCACCACAACACATCACGCCCAGGATGTGAAACGGAGAGGAGAGACCTGGAAGGGAGGGGGGGACGACACTGTGTGGTCAGGCTTTGTATCAGGTGAAGATCTGTTGTATTCTCATTCCTTGTATTTCTCTTGTATTATTATTGGTGGTAGCAGTATGTTATACCTTAGTTACTAAACTGTTCTTATCTCAACCTGTGGGAATTGCATTCTTTCGATTCTCCTTCCCCATCTCCCTGGGACTGGGGAAAAAGAGGGGGGAATGAGTGAGAGAGTGACTGTGTGAGTTTGAGGTGCTTAAACCATGACATATACCTATATCCTATACTCCACAGCCAGTGATAATGCTTCGGCTTTGGAACAGTTACTGATTTTGATTAAACACATCTCTGAATTTCTACTCTGCCTTTAGTACTTCTTTCTACACTTTAGGAATGCCAAAGAACTTTGGCTGCTTTGGTCACTCTTCTCAGAGTTCACTGAAAGGCAGATTTATTATGCATAAGGGCAGAAGTTTATTGCAAGGTGGAAAGAGGAAATTTATAGTACCACCTGCCTCACAATAGTCCCTGTTTTGAGCAATCCTTTCTTAGAAAACTCATTGGAATAGAACAGCAGAAATGCTAGACAAAAAGAATTAAAAACATTATTAAATTTTTCTGTTCTGTTATCGTCATACCTGAGTAGTTCTGTATTATTTGGTGTATCTAACAAACTGCCCAGATCACTCCTGACCTATGTACATGGATTCTCAACAGACAGCCCTTGTGCAGATGGCAAATGCCGCCTACCTTGCTTGCAGCTTGTGTGGTTTGTTATGATGTTTGTCTTTATGTTTATGTCATTCTACATACAAAGGGGGAAATCTTAGCATTTCAAGTTAACTGTTGTTCCTTAAAATACAGTTTGCACTGAGTTTTTTATCAAGCCAGACAGAAAAATCAAATGGAGGTGGGTTGAAAGGAGTCAGTTATGCAGAGAGAACGTTAAAAATCCACAGTGGCAAATAGTGTAACCAAGAAATGCACTACACAACTGAAATTAATTACTGCTTATATTGATTTTAATGGCAGAACATGTCAACCAACAAACAGTAGAACGCTGTCCTGCAACACACTGCACAATTATTACTGTGAAATACAGTAAGGAAAATACTGGATTAACTTTGGTATACGTTTACATTCAGACATACAATTCAAGCTGTGACCTACAAGACAGAGATACTATGTAGTTCAATATGTCAGTAAAGGATCACAGTGACTTTTATTTCTAGTCTGTGAGAGAAGTATTCAAAGTGCTGCCACTGAGGAGTTTTTCAGCTCTGGTATGAATCAGTGATATCAGGTGATTTCTTTCAGAAAAGTGCTTATATGTGATCAGAATGTCATTATAACTACACTTGACAACCAAGATGTGTTTCAGGTGTGTTCAAATAAAACTAAGCCTCTCCCGAGAAAAAGAATCTTTCCTAAATATCATCTCTTTTAGCCCCAAATCTTGTACTCAGCACAACTAGGGTTTGTACAATGATTTCTTTCATGGTCCCAGGAGAAGCTGTGCTTGTCAGAACCTGAGTCAAACTGGCTCTGAAAACTAGCGATACTGTCTTGTTTATGTTGCTCACATTGCTGTTTCCTTATGTGCCTCATATGGAATGTACCTTTATATGGAAAATGTACCTCTATATGGAAAAAGGCTTATTTCCTTGATCTGTCACTGCTGTATCATCTTGAGCATTATATTAACTAAAAGAAGATGACAAAGAACATAGACTGAGAAAGTTGTGGCTGTTCAGCCTGGAGAAGGCTGCATGGAGACCTCATAGCAGCCTTCCAGTATCTGAAGGGGGCCTATAAGTATGCTGGGGAGCAACTCTTCATTAGGTACTGTAGTGGCAGGACAAGACGCAGAGGGTTAAAATTTAAACAGGGTAAGTTTAGATTGGATATGAGGAAGAAGTTCTTTACTGTAAGGGTGGTGAGGTACTGGAATGGGCTGCCCAGGGAAGTTGTGAATACTCCATCGCTGGCGGTGTTCAAGGCCAGGTAGGACACAGCCTTGGGTGGCATGGTTTAGAATGAGGTGTCCCTGCCCACAGCAGGGTGGTTGGAAGTGGATGATCTTAAGGTCCTTTCCAACTCTAACTATTCTATGATTCTATGACAAGGAATGTGATGAGCTTGTAAATATATTCTGTCATTGATAGGGCAGTGAAAATTGTACAATTAGTAAAATAATCTGAAGTCTGAAATCTGAAACTGTAGATTTTATAGCATACAGGGAAGCTTAATTTCCTTTAATAACAGTGTTATAGCTTTGTTTTTACCATGCAAATATCTGTGCTAATATGATATCATAGACTGATTGAGATTGCCAGGGACCTCTGGAGGTTATCTTGTCCAAACCCACTGCTGAAGTAAGGTTACTTAGAATTAGTTGCCCAGGTCCATGTCCAGGCAGCTTCTGAGTATCTGCAAGGATGGAGGCTCCATAACCTCTCTGTGGGAGTTGTGACATTATGTATAATAACAGTGACTGAGGCGTAGGGAGTGTCAAACGACTACCTGGTTGTTTACGAGCAAATGAGATGAGAACATAGCAGGCTGCTCTGAGGAAGTCAAAGGAGCAGCAAGTGTAATGTCAGACACTAGTACAAAAAGCCCAACAAATCAACTGTTTGTCTGTTGTACATAACTGCTATTTAGAGTTTTACCCCCATGCCATTTTAGTATTTATAGCTTTTTTCTGATGTAGTGGCAGTTTGCTATGTTCCATGACTTTCTCCTCCCCTTTCTCCTGCTTCGTCTCAGGACTGGATTTTGAAGGATGGTGCCTTCTGTCTCTTAATGTTCTGAAAAGCTTTTACTTCTCTTTTAAGGTTATAATTTGCATACTTCGGGAGTGTGAGGATCACTTGTGTTTAATATATTCTTTGTATGTTGGTGTGGTCTGATATAATCAGCATTTTGTAATTTCAGAGAGGGTGGTTTGCTCCCCTCTGTAAAGAGAACAGAGCTGTCTAGCCAATGTTTGCTACCAACCATAATAAGATGGATTATATGTTTTGTCCTCTTTGGTTTTGCAGTAAAGAATACAATAGCTCTTTTGTTTAAAATGGCAGCAAAAATTATGATTTTTCCTCTATTCTGATTAATGGAAATTCTTCTTAAAGTTTTTAAAATATATATATTATCAATATGATTCATATTAATAAAAGGAATAATTTTACTTGCAATATATTTGTATTTATTTTAGTATAATACCAATTTTGAAAGTACTTATGTCTATATTTTCAACATTCCTGTGATCATTTAGAGCAGATAAAATATTGCAATTATGACATATTTACTGAAATTGGTGAGTAGTTTAGATCTTTTTTTTAAAATGGCTGCTATGCTAACGCTGTATTATTTTTTCTGTATACCTCTAAGAAATGAGCATATATACTGAGTAAACTCAGTGCCCTTTACAGGGAATTAAATTTATCCCTTGCATAACTGAGTTGAATCACAGACAATGAACTCTGTCATGCATGGAAAACAGAGGTGCTAAAATTCTCAAGTAAGTGTGAATCTGGAGATGAGCAAACAAAGCTCAAAGTAACAAACAAACAAACAAAGTTTTTTTCCCAGATGAAAACAATCTAGATCTTTTAAAATCATTAAAGAGACTCTCTGTATGTAAAGGGGTTGCCTCTTTATGTATTGTCTTAGTATGCACAATCTGTAGTAGCACAAACATTTGATGATTTGTCAATTTAAAATCTAATGGAAAAATGGCAAAAAAAAAAAGTGCCTTAAAAAGCTCAGAAATGGCAAAAGACCTGACAATAACTATTTGATTAAAAAGCAAAAAACAAATGAACAAACAAACCCCTAAAAACCCAGGCATGATGTTTCTTTGCTACCCCATTTTCCACATACCTATAGATATCATCGACTGCTGATTCTAGTAGACTTTGTGCTGACTCTGTGTCTGCAGTAGGAATACTGGCAGGCAGCACTGTATCAGCAATCTGAAATGACATACAGACAACTATAAAAATGAGTGCCTACTTTTAGGTGCAAGTTTATTTATTATGGGAATGCTGTAACACAAAGGGTATGTGACCTTATGGGTATGTTTGATTCGGTTTTGTAGTCTTTTAGTATGTAGGCTTGCATTTTATTTAAAAGGAAGATTAGAAGTAAGTTTGACAATGCATGTTGATAATGATTCACTTTACATGAAGCACCTGGTCCAACTCAGAGAAGGCTGGTATTCAGATTAATCTAGCATGAGAAAGGATCAAGCTGTCTCTCAGTGTGTAAGGTATTTAGCTAGGAATAAACAAAGCTAAATACAAGCAGGTTCTTTAGAGTTTCTCAATCTATTTAAATAATATAAGGACCACACTAAATTGCCTTGAGTAATCTTAAACACTCAATGTCTAATCCAGAATGTACTGAATTTAATGAAAAGATACTACTGGCTGTCAGTGAATTTGAAAATATTTCCTTGAAATCATTAAGCCAAATTGGAATGGCTTATTCCCACTGTGGTATGACCAGGCCAGATTTTTCATTCTTCTATACCTAAAAATGTTATGAGAGAATCTGCTCATGCAAGTCTCAATGCCTAACAGATGGAAACAAAAAGGCAAATTCAGTCATGATATTGAGAGAACTGAGAGGTGAGAGAAGGCAGAGATTAGAACAGCTATGTGAAAGGGAAATTCAAGTAATCGCAGGTGTTGCTGTGGGAGGATGACCAAAGAATTTCCATGTGTCTTAGTGAATTTATATAAAATGAAAACCATTGTATTTAAATATGCTTCATAGGGGTGAATGCAGGGTCAAAACTCACAGGACTAGAATACTTTTTATGAAAATAATTGGTTGTACTTTTGGGCTTAAGGGCTAAGTCTGCACTGTTCTTGAACTAGTCCCATGGGTTGGCTAGTCCCACAGGTGTCCCAGTGTGTCATGCTCTTAAGATCTGTCTCAGCATATCAGTGTTTGCAAATCCCACGTCTGAAAATGTGGAAGCCCTTCCAGGATAGACGTTGGATGTCTTATCTGCACAGCATGATTGTATGGCATCACCTAGTTTGACAGGCATGAATGTGATGCTAATAGTACATAACTGCAGAAGAGAAGTTTCCCCTTTAATATACCACATGCTTCATACCCAGTCCAAAGAATATATCTGGTAAACACAAGGTAGTTTCAATGAAAATGACGTAGAGTCTAGTCTTGAGCCTGCCATTAAAATACAGACCTAAACTTGAGACGCCTTCTGCCTATCACACATCCCACCTTTCTAGGCTTTTTGAACAGGAGAGTGGATTCATGCTAAAGTGCTAGAGATTGTCAGTGGAGTTCTTCAACCCTATGAGTCTGCAAGCAGGGGCTTAGATGTACCTCATCTGAGCAGCATACAACCTTGAACTCAGGAAAAGATTTGGAAGAGTGCTTGGACAAACTGAGAATTATTAATCAGATTTTGACAAAAATATTTTAAGGTTTTTAACAGATGGTGCATTTTACTAATAAATAGTAATTTTAATTACAAGCTGAATATTCTGGAGATAGTCCATCAAGGAGCCATGAAGATGATTATGGGACTGGAATATCTCTTCTATGGGAAAGGCAGTAAGACCTGGGACTGCTTAGCCTGGAGAGGGCTTGGGGGAAGGGGGGGGGAGGTATCAATGCATGTAAATGCCTGAAGGGAGACTGTGAAGCAAAAGGAGCCAGGCTTCTTTAGTGGTGCCCAGTGACAGAACAAGATGACATGAGTGTAAACAGAAACACAGGAGGATCTGTCTGAACATCAGACACCTTTTTACTGTGAAAGTAGCTGAGCACTGCTTACGGTCATACTTACATTGTAATTTCACTGTGGAAATAGAGAAGTGTGGTTTCATAGTCTTCTCCTTAAAATACATATACAAAAATAAAAGATAAGGATGCATTACTTAACAATGGTAGTTCCAAAATTTAAGTATTAATTTCCAGTGGAATCAGAAAGACAGAACTAAACTTGTTATATATGAATCAACTCAGTTGCATTTTTCTCCACCTATATTTATGTCTTTAGAAGAGTCTGTTTCTGTCCTTGTTTCACTGCTTCATGGTTTCATTTATCTCATCTGTTCCTGCCTCATTTGGAAGTGTAGCAAGAGCAGTGGATTTCTCTGTAGAACTGATTAGTTGACAACAGGGATAAGCCTTGAATTTCTGAATTTTCACGTGCCTTATCAGGTGGTTTGTTTTATTATATTTTTTTTAAAATTACATTTCTCAAGGAAATGTTATACTAAAATGACTGAATTCCATAAGACAGTAAACTGGATGATTGAGCTGAATGAACAAAGAAGCAAATTGTGTAGTAGGTTAATGACACTCCCAAAAACATGGGTGAGAAGCTAAAGTAGGAGTGGAATGCTAATCAGAAGCTGCTCTCTAACCAACAATTATATATGCTTGTGAGAAGTGCTACTTTTACATTGCATAAAATCCCTTCTTTTTTTTTCTGCAGTAGCAGCAGCAATGATTTCTTAATGTTTAATTCTTAACAAGCAAGCGAAATATTTGATCCATAACAAGCCATTATTGAGTATGAAGGAGCTAAATACAGAATGTATTTCATGCAGTGAGTACTACTGTATTAAGAGACTCTGAATATGAATCCATGCTTACACAAGTGTGTAGCTGTATATGGCAATTTGAGGCAATTTGGCATTTCTCTCTATGTCAATAGGGTACTGCTTGTTTCTAGCAGACAAGTGTCTGCACTGCAGAAACCGCCATAACATCTTGCTGTAACTGACCCCCTTGTTGGCAGCGGCAGCAGAGTGCAAGAAGGGAACCAAATTAGAGATAATTAACCTGGCTCCACAGAGGTTGGGCCTGGGAAATGTTTGTGGGGTAGTGTCTACTGGAGCTGCCTGGGCTGTAGTAAGCATAAAGGTTTCATACAGAAGACTTACACCACTGAAGTTGTCTTTCTGGTCCCTTTCAAGAAATCTGAAGTAACCTATTTATTTCTTAACAGACATTACAGTGCTGGTGCTATACTGAAGGCCATGGGCGTTCTTATTAAAAGGTTTAACTATTGCAAAGTCATCTGGGAGGTATTGTAGCATTCTCACTTGTGAATAGTACAGCAAAATTCTGTAAAGAAACAAAGAAAATTCCATTTAACATCTTTTACTGACAGAGTTTCAGAAACCCATGTGCCAGTCACAGCACACACGTGGAGCAGGAGATAGTATTTTCCCTGATTCAAAAGACAGGCAAAAGATGGTGGTGGGAAAATAAGGCACTAGACAGTGGAGTTGCTGAAGATCACCCAAAGTATTTTTTTGGAGAGCTGAGAAGAAAGCGTTTACTGACTACTGCTGTAATTTCATACCTACTAGATTATGGGATTTTCATACACTTCCCATAATGGTATTATGTTAATGGTCTGCATATTCTGCACACTCTTTATCACTTAATAATCCTAACATATCCTGTATGTGTCATGGTTAGCGAATAAAGAGTGACAATATTAACAGATTACTGGTTAGATACAAAGTCCACCAACATGAGTATATCCCCAAAAATGCTGGATGGAGTTTATTATAAACTAAAAGAGGACAAGTGTGCATGTCCTTCAACAGGTGAAAGGAAATAGGATTTTTTAATCAAAGCAATAAATAAAATTTATCATTCCTTAATGTATTTTCTTTCTTTTTTTTTCTTCTTTTTTTTTTTTTTTTTTGAACAATTACTAATTCCCAACATCCTTGCCTTGGCAGGAAAGGCCCTAGTTCCCCAAGGTACGAGTCCTTGGGAGCTCATGAGGGCTGGACTCCTCTGTTTATGAAGGATAAATATTTGAGGACCTCATACAAAAGCCTTGGGAACAGGGCCCAGATTGTTAAGGGCTTGCAGTTTTTCAAGTCGCTTTGGTTTACCAGCTGAATTTTGCCTTTTGAAAACCTTCCAAGTTACTGGTAAGAAGGTGGGTGGGTTTTCAGAAACTGCAAGAAATCTGAGGAATGTTTTAATTTCACTGAACTTGCATTTTCAAAGGAAATAAAGTTGTTGCATAGGAACATTTCTGATTAGTTTATGATTCCCAATACTAATGCAAAGAAATTTGAATTCCATTTTTACAGCATTACAAATGTAATGTGACTGTGTGTGTGTGTTTATACATTGCACAGAGGGTAGATAGACACCGTTTCAAAATATCATGTTTACAAAGACCATGTCATGCTTCTATAGCAGCAACTGGGCTTGAAGAGTGATATGACTACAATGTCATAAGTTGTCATATCACTTCACATCCATAAACCAATCCAGAAAGACATTTTTTGCTGATTATTTCTTATTAGCATGTGCATTATCAATCATTGCAAAAGTACACATTGGCCTTCACTAAAATCAGTGACTACATGAAGCTAATTAATAAAGAAATAGTATTCTTAAAAATGGAAACTGTCAATGTTGCTTTCCTTTTTGAGTTATATGGGTAGTATCATACATGATTATTGCAATAAATTATGTTAATGGAAAATTTCTACTATTTATAAGTGCACCTCTAACTAGTTCAGTCTGAAAAAGATAAATATGTCAAGAAATGATATTAATTCCCTTCCCTAAATTTGAGAAGATGTAAAGATATGATTTAAAATGTCACACTTGCAATCAGAGCAAAAACGCCACAATCAGAAATCTGCAATAAATATTTACATAATGTTTTTTGAAGACAGAGACAGTGCAAACATATTTCAAGCAGACTAAACATGTCTGGAATGAATTCTAAAAATAATTTCCTCTGAAGATAGGTTAATTGTTGTTTTATAGTACAGGATTACAGCTAACAAAGTCTTTCCTAACTTAGAACTTCTAATGTAGAGCTTTTAGATAAGCAAGTGGTTTACTGTAACACACACATATCTGAAAGCTGAGAAGACATAAGAGTAAAACCCAGATGCTGTGGGTTATACATCTTAGTACAAGTCAAAGAGGCATATCACAGAGAGTGTGTGTGGTATGAAAGGTGTCATGTTATTTCCAGTTTTGGACTACTGTTAGGGGTGAGAAACATCTGAGATGTCACAGAGCCAAAACTCATACATGAAGCTGTACAGCAGATGTGCTCTGTGATGCTGCTGAAGGCAGGGAAGGTAGGGAAACCCATTGGACTCCCTCTCTGCCACGCAGAAGAGCTCAAGGGAGAGAAGGAGGCATGTGGGGAAACCCAGCACCCTGCTTCTGCAGTGAGAGGGACTCCTTATAGTTTGTGCATGTCACAGAAGATGTTCCTGGCCTGTTTGCTTAGAGACCATATTACTGGTTTCATCAATCAGTTAACATACTTTCTCAAGCTAATAATTCTTTTTTAAAAATAAAAAAATCAGTCAATCATGGCTGGTAACACTCCTGAAAATAGAGCATATTTTCTGGTCATATTCAAAGTCTTATACCTGGGATGTCAGAAATATATTACTTCACAATTTCCTATTCAAACCTGTCATCTCCTGCAGAACTATGACAACATCTGCCATAAGATAGTGCAATTCTCTGTCGTTCAGTGATTTTGATGCCATCTGGCATAAAAAAGGAATGGAAGCTTTCCTTCACGTTAAAATGTCTAGACAATCCTTGTTAGCAGGTGCGTTGCTCATTTTTTTTATTGTAATTGCCTATGAGGTTGCAGTAGACCTTCCTGGCATAAGATGGTTTGTCTGCTGCAGAGAGTTGGGTTTCTATCTCTCTGTCTTGGTTTTGCTCCTCTTTATGGTGCTTGTGTGAGTGAGTTTGATCCTGAGTAGAGCTGGAAAAAGTGGAGCATTGTCAGCAAGTTTTCAGTTATTGAATTAACAGCTTCTGTTATAAGTACATCGCAGCTGGGGCTGGAGAAACAGGCTGTGCTGCCAAACCTGGAGCAGGAGAATGAATCCATAATACAGAAACTGACAAATCAAGAGCCTTGCTTTGAAGGGGTTTGTTAACCTTGGCAAAAAGAATAAAGTAGATTTGACCTTCAGACCAGCTGGGTGGTTGTATTGATGAGGATAGAGGTTTCAGATGGAGGCTAGTTAGCATCTGAGCCAAGAGTAGTATTTCCAAAGGTGCATGGGAAAAGAAAACTTGGAGAGATAACAGGAGGAAAGGAAACTGAAATCTTGGTCTGCTGGCCTTCAGAATTAGAAGAAAGCTTGCAATGAGCCTTAGTGGGCTATGTCTAAGACCTCGTAGGCAACAGAGAAAGGTCATGGATACCAATGCAGAGATTCTTCATTTGCAGCAGATCTGGGAAATGTGTCCTGTGCTTTGGATCTAACACAAGACTGAGGGATGTGAGGTTTTGTTATCCAGGCTTAGACGTGGAAGATAAAAAAAAGGAGTTTTGACCAATTTGCTTCTTAATTGTTCATTTATGTTTTTAAAAGGGGAGATTAAGAGTTAAGGAAAAAATTAGTAAAATAGCTCATTACTTGTGCTAAGATCTGTGATGCATTTATATGAAATCTTCTCACCCGTACCATTTTTCTAAATCCTTGTAACACAGGCTCAACCCAGTTGCACAAGATTAGATAAAAGATCAAAATTGGATCTTATGTATTTTTTAAAATCACTTTAAGTACCAATGTTTCTTGAAAAAATATTGTCTATGAGAAAAAACAACCAGAGGAACCCCAAATGCACATTTTTATTAATTATAAAACCATGCAAACAAGCAATGAATGTCATGTGCTTTTTTTTAATATAAAAAAGTACTTAGAAAAGATGAGTTTAACTATTTTAGAAACTAAATTGAAACATATTTCCATAGATAACTGTTGCTGATATTCACTTATTGAGGTGAGATTGTAATATGATAATCATATTCATTATTTTTGAGATTGTAGTAAAGCATCAATATTTTTATTATTCCTCTATATAACTGTGGGGTTTTTTATTAAATTAAGCAATATAATCTTATTTTTCATATTAATTTTTGTTAGATAAGACATCCTCTTAGAAATAATTTTTTCAAAAGATTAAATATTTTTCTTCTCTGATACTTCGCTCAAAGGCAAATATTATTTTCTCTGTCTCTTTATATTTGTAGCTTTTTCCATTACTGTTTTTAATTTGTAATGAGCAATATTTGTGCAGAGACATTTTGTTATGAAGACAGCTGAGCTCTGCCAAACATTGTCTTACTAGCTCAAGCTAGAATTGCAAGAAAACATTCCAGACTGTGCCCTTTTTGAGTCACCATTTATTGCAAGTAGTGATAAAATAACTTCTTTTGAACTGGTGTTGCATAACTGAGACTATTTCTCTTTTTTTTTTTCCCTAAAACCAGAATTATGATATTATGCTTTCCCTCCAAAGTTTAACTTCTCCTTTGGAAATACAATAAATTATGAAAAAAATAATTGTGTTATCATAAATGATAAACAGTCATTGTAGACTCAATTAGTAAATACAAGATGTACTAATGACACAATGAAGGCACTGTTCATCCCTTTGCTGCTCTTAGCACCCCGGTTTTGAATTTCTCATTGAAGATACTGGGAATTTTGTATCAATTGAGGAATTTAGGAATATGGCAGTACTTACATATAAGAGAGAATAAAATGTGCTATCTACATAGATAACTGGTTTAATACAAAAGCATCCTTACTGTTCTGCCTTTTTTTTTTAATATGCTCAATTGAAATGACTGTGGCTAGATAGCAGTGTTTCATTGTAATTGCAATATGGAAGACCATTTAAAACCTATCAACACATTGGCACTGTATGCAAAAATACCAAATATATTCCCAGAGTATTGGTAATTCCTAAAAGTATCACAAAATAGATATTTATCTCAACAAACTGATCTACCTGCACCTGATTTTCTATAAAAGACAGCTACTGAGAAAATCCAGGACTTTCCTGTTGTGCAGAACTGACTAGTTTATAGTAGCAGTAGACAAGAGTAACCAATATGGCATGAATCTGCTCTCAGGAGATTGGCTTCCCACTCATCTTGTTATGGTGTTGACAGAGTGGTCAGTTGAAAGGATCTACAGAGAGAACCCAAGCTCTTTGAAAAGTCAGTAATTACAAAGGAAGCAATTGCAATAGCTAAAGTTGCATACCTTTGAAATTGCACAATTAACAGAATTGTCATCACAACTAAATGAAACATTTTTAACTTTGATCTTGTCTTACTACTGAAGCAGTTTTGTCTTAAGCCTGTGGTGCTTTACACAGAAATGTCCACTCAATAATTATATCAACATTTCTTGTGATACCATTAGAACTGAGAAAACAAAAAGCAAAAATCTTTCATAAGGGTTCAGACTTTTAAATTAATATTTTGGCTGCATTTGTTCCCACTTGTACTCAGTTTTTGAGATCCCTTCAGACAATCATTTGATCACTGGCAGAAGTTAATGGAAAGTAGAATATGGAATTGCCTCAGTGTTTATGGAGACATTATGTTAAGGTGTTGGATGTACTGACACATCAAGACAATCAGAGAACAGAATATCTGCCTATCGAATGTGGAAACAAAGCCCTACAACTTCCCTTGCCCTTTGTTAAAATACATGTTTGCAATCTGTATATATATTTGTCTGTAGATTTAAGCTATTTCAGCAAATTGAACAGCCTGGCATTTGATAAAGTCAGAATTGTTTTTCAAATGTATGCATTTGAAAAAAAATGAATATTTGAAAAGGTGCATTGGGTCTGGCTGGGGTTGAGTTCCAAGGAAGTGGCTGGATATCACCTGCTGATGGGAAGTAAAGTATAAATATTTTTTGCTTTGCTTTGCTTCCATATGGCCTTTGCTTTTGTTTATTAATCTACCTTTATCTCAGTTCCTGAGGTCTTCATCTTATTTTCTCCCATTGTCCCACTGAGGAGGAAGACTAAGAGAGCGGCTTGGCAACACCTGATGGACAGCCAAGGTCAACCCACCACAAAAGGAAAACACAATTTTACAGTGAATTAGAAGTTGCTATTCTAAACTTCATGATCATCATAAAAAGCATGGGACTTCCAATTCTTACAAAATTCCAGATCTTAAAGAGATCTTATTTCCTCTTCAGTCTTCTGTTTAAAGAAAGGAGGTCTGGAGTGTAATTATAACTTGAAGAGAATCAAAGCCAATTTGGGTTTATGAAGAGTCACAGGCAATAGCCAGGAGATGAGGGAGCCTGCAAAGGAGATCTGGCAGTCCTTGAAGTCAGAGCTGGGAGCTCTGTAAGGCTAAAGAGCTCAGAGGAGACAGCCAGGAGAAATGGGAGTGTGAGGGCAGGGCACACATAGTACTGCTTGAGGCTAGAGTTATTTTCAATGTACTCTGCAGGAATTTTTATTGCATAGAAAACACACTGTTCACTTTTCCACATTTTTAGCCCAAAAGACCATTGATGACTGAAAGTGCAGGGAAGTTCCACATGCTCTCTTGATAAACTGATAAATTGCTCTATTACCCAGAGCTCTTCATGCAGCATTACAGAAGTGCTTTGAGTAGGGTGCTCAGTCCATTTGCAACTTGGGGTACATAGAATGAAGGCTTGCAGGCACAGAAGATCTGCCTCCTTCAAGGAGAAGGCTCTGACCAGCGTGTACCCATAAGGTTTTTCATGTACTATGTTCTGAAAAAGTACAGTGATGAAGTCTCATAGAGCCCTACAGTTTGGGACTACTCCTCCCATGTGACTTGTAGACAAACACTTTATCATAAGACATGTGCCTTAAATAAGTTTTGGCCAACAAATTCTGAGCAGACTTATGAATTGATCCACAAGTTGGGAACATAAGCATTCTTTGGGGAACGAATAACATGAGATAGTATACCAGGAGACAAAGGAAAAAGTATGTTTAAGAAAATAAACAAATTTTGAGGTGAATCTCTAAGTAAGCCAAGACTGAAAATATGTTTAAGCTATGGATGACCTGTTTCAGGTCTTGCTAGAAGCATTAACAGAAAAGATAGCTCCAATGTTTCCTCATCTCATGCAGTTTCTCATACCAGCCCATGGAATCTAACCTATTTTCATTGTGTTGGGGTTTTTTGAACAGACATCAGTTCCATGCTGGTTTTGAGTGCAGGTATACAAACCTTACCACAGCCTAAGGGAAACATGATGCCATGAAATCAAAGCAGGCTGGTGGTAAGTAAAGGGTGGGACAGCCCTTTTAAGTCACAGTGTTGTATCTTGCCATTTTAAACAGCTCATGGAACTGGACTATAAGAGTTGTTTCCCTCAGGACATAGATATGCTGTGGGATGAGAAAAATTCAGTGTCTTGGAGCTTAAGTGTTCCTGGAAGAGGGCACGTATCTTCTGCAGTACTGAGACCAGTGTTGCCAGAACGAAGTTTTGGTGGGGGGCTGTGGTAAACCCGTGGATTCCTTGACTGAAGACATGAAATTAGAACTCAGTCCTGAAGATGTTAAAGTGTATCCATGAGAAATGAGGCACCAGAGGCATCTGAGTGGGAAAGCAGAAGGCATTTGGAGGAGTGAGTCAGATAAGGGGAGTAACTAACTGCAAAGGAAGAACTTGGCAAAACAATGGACTTCAGTAAAAATTTCTGAACAGTGTGTTAACAACTAATCATGACAGAATAACAGTTAGCCAATAAGTTTGTATTATGGTATGCTTGACCAATAAGTTTGTATTACACTATGCTTAACCAATGTGATTGTACCACGCTATGTGGAAAGATATATAACCAGGAGCTCCTAATAAAAGGTCTCTTGCTGCTTAAACTCTCTATCTTTCCTTCTTTCATGTGGCTGTTTTCGGGCCGTCCTGACTACACAACCAGATTGCATTTCCTCCAGTTGAATTGTGCAAGCTGAAACACATGAAATATGACCTCTTCCTTTTTGATTGAATCAGTTGATGTCTGTTAGAGATGAACCGGGCTGCTGTGTGCAGAATTTTATTTGTATTACCTAGGGAAATAAAGAATGTGATTTGATGACTTACAGGTTAAAATACTGGGAAGTTAGTTTCATCTATTCCTCAAATTCATATTGTGTTTACCATGCAAAATACCCATTCAGAGTATATGAGAGCAGATTTACGTGGATAGAATTGTATGCCCTCTGATAAAACTTGTGATCTATAATTTGTGTGAAGCTGTATGTTTCTGTTTAGAATTAAATATCTAAATTTTAATGTTTTGGCCTTATATAGTAATCATGGTCTTTCAATAAAGTTTAATGCCTTGGCTAGGAACGTAATTATAAATGAACCTTTACACATTTCTAAGTCTTTTTATTAAGTGAATTATATAAATATGGCAAAATAAAAAGAAAAAATAAGTCTGTAGAGGCAGCAAGTTATATTTTAGATGATAACCTAGTAACCGCAGTACTGGCCTGTCTTAAGGTCTTGGTTTTGCTGTGCAGATAGAGGCAAGATAGTTCTAAATGTGCCTCTTCTTCACTTGCTATATTTTTGGTATACATTGCTTGTAGTCTCCTCAGTGGAGATGCTATTTCACCACTGTGTGTATATAACAGTTGGCAAAATGCAGTCTGGCTTTTAGGTGGGTAATCTAGCCATGAATAAATAATGCTAATACAATATAGTTTCCTTTCTACATTGTTTTCCAAGGGTTGGAGTATAATTACAGCTCATCAAGAGTCCTGCAGCTTTTTTTGTGAAACACTGGCAGGGTATGCAAGTAGGATTTGGAGAAGGCAGAGGTTCTTAACGACTTCTTTGCCTCAGTCTTCAGCAGAAAATGTTCTGACCATACCACCC
>JASSUY010036191.1:0-10302 GCA_032466535.1 Forpus xanthops
TAGTTCGCCTGTTAACAGAAGGCTTTGTTTCATGACCTTGCTCCATGAGCCAACTATCGATAAGGCTCTCCACAGATACTTACACAGAAGACACCACCTTCTCCACCTGAATAGGCATAGAATAAAGACACAGTGTTGAAATGCAGATAGAGATCTTATGTGCTGCACAAGCATCTTAAGATATTTGTAAACAGCATAGTATATTAGATGCAAATTTGATTTAAAAATATAATGGAGTAAGTTACAATTATTTGAGTAATAAATACATTTCTAGGAGAAAATGTAGCATACAGTTGGCACCCTATGCAAGGAATGCAGGGGGGGACAATGTGTGTCCCCAAGTATATACTTTGATGTTCAGAGGTTTGCATAACCCAGAGAAGGAAAGATTCACAGGAACATCCTTTCTAACCCAGACCATTCTAGAATTCTATGACGTGAAAGCTCCATAACTTCAAATCCCACAGGCAGCAACTTGGCTTAGCTGGAGTTGAGGACTGACAGGAGAAGGCAGAAGTAGGGAAAAAACATGGCTCTGCAGTGTTATTGAGAAGCATGAGGGGGCCTATAAGGGGGCCTATAGGGACGCTGGGGAGAGACTCTTCATTAGGAACTGTGGTGATAGGACAAGGGGTAGCAGGTTCAGACTTAAACAGGGGAAGTTTAGATTGGATATAAGGAACAAGTTCTTTACTGTGAGGGAGGTGAGGCACTGGAATGGGTTGCCCAAGAAAGCTATAAATGCTCCATCCCCTGCAGTGTTCAAGTCCAGGTTGGACAGAGCCTCGGGTGGCATGGTTTCGTATGAGGTGTCCCTGCCCATGGCAGGGGGGTTGGAAGTAGATGATCTTAAGGTCCTTTCCAACCCCAACTATTTTATGATTCTATAATATTCCTTTAGGTCTATGGTCCTCCACAAAGGGAAAAGGTTAAAGGCTTGCTCTGTCAACATCATTCCTTATATTGTCTTGCAAAGCACAATTAGAAGAAAAAACCTTGTTCTTTGGAATAGAAAAAGTAAAAAGAATGGTGGAAAAGCTGGTGGTGGTAGGGCATGAGGACAGTAACAGCTGCATGCACGCATAAGCAGGCAAATCTCAGCAGTGAGGAGATGATGGAAGGAGGGCTATCAAGGATGGCTGTGGTCTTCTTGCATATCTCTGTGAAGGCATGGAGATGGTCATCAGAGATAGGCTGCAACCACACAGAAACCTCTGCAAGGCTGCTCTGACTTTGGAGGATGTTATTGTGAAATGCATTGAGGAATAGTGTGTATTATTGAGCAGAGTGGGAAGATGGGAGCTACTGCTGCTTCCAGGGAGGTGCTGAGCATGACAGGCAAGCACTGGGAAAGGATTCCTAGCTCCAAGAGACATGCAGGCAGAGCTGCATTTCTGCACAGTCTGTGAATCAAGAGCTATTTTTATCTTCAGATCTCTCTTTTAACACCTGTGGATCAGCCTAATGGGCAGAGAGATAGCATGTAATAAATGTCATAACCTCCTTGGAAAATACCTCCTGGCTTTTAAACTAATGCCTTGATACTTTGAGAGAACTGCTGCGTGACACTGATTAAACCTTGGGGGAAAGTCCTGCTGAGGTAACAGTGTTTGTAGGATGTTGTTCTCTTGCCAAGCTGGACTCTGCCTCTCCTCCTCCATGCAATAGGGGCTTCAGAGCCTCTTGAGACCATGATCCTGACGTTGATCCTCTAAGCTCCCACCAGAAACATCCCTACTTAGGGCAGGGACGAGGACAGAAGCTTTGTCCTTATTCTACTGGTCTTTCAACCCCATGAGCATCCCTCTTCCTCTACAGAGGTCCTGATGTCTGGGAGTGTCACCTCTCCCTGTTAATTGGCTGGTGACTCCCTTTCAAACGCATTTGGATGTTTTCTTATGCTTGGTAGCTGACAAAGTGAAGGACCTTCAGCTGGGACCGTGCAGAAACATGAGAGGTTTGATTTACACTTGATTTGGTGCTTTTTGATAATTTGGTTTGTAGGTTTACTTTTGATTTAAAATGTTTTTAAAAATTTACTTTTTAATCAGGTAGAGAACTGAACTTAAGTGCAGGCAGATGCTTACCAGGAAGATGATGATATTTGGCCAAGTGAACCCAAAGCAATAGAGGTTGAACAGGCAAAGGAACAGGTTGACTCACTTAATAAGCAAAATTTCTGTGAGGCACCGCAGAAAGGACCAGTCATGAATGAGTAGTTCTAGGGTAGGGAATGCATGCATTCATCCCACATCTTGGCAAATCCTTCTCCAATGTATGGCAATAACCTGAAATAAACCACTGGAGGATTCACAGCTGGTATGTATGTGTATGGAGGCGTACCTATAAAAAATCTCAGCTCACTCTCAGCGGCTGGCAGGCATGAGCAAGCCCTGGGTCCCTCTGGCCCTGACTGTGCTGCAAGATGGAGAATAGCCTTAAGGGTGACTTGGCTGGAGAACATGGACCACTATGACCTGTGCTTTTTCCCTCCCATCACAGAGCATCCAGCTGAAGAGGAAGGAAGGATTCTCATTTGACCATGTCACACTCACATAAACAGTCCACTCTGGCCTTGGGAGAGTCACAAGCAGCACACTGGTGGTTGGAGGCACTCCAGCAGTTGATCCTGTCCATGCCCCTTTCCCACAATAGCCTTTGACTGGCAGGTGATCCAGCACTGGCATACTGCACCCAGAGAGGGCTGGTGTCCCTTGACATGTCAGCCCTGCTGCTTGGACTAAGAAAAGCTCTTTCATGACTGTGCTTGAAGTATAAGGGTGGAGCTGGGCTAGCCTGAGCTGTCAGTGGAGATAATGCCCTTGTAGACAGAGTATCTCTTAGATGGACATAGTGAAGAAATGCATATTCTGGAAACTTTAAGCCTTACTATGCTTCTTCTTTGATACTGTGTATAACCTACTTTTGTATGCTAGGGAAAAGAAGAAGAGGGAATTGGAGGGAATAAGGTCCTGAGTATTAGGAATCAGTATGCTGTTTTTACTCATCCAGGGTTTTGGAAATATTGCCAAAATATTTCCAATATCCAGGGAACACAGGATAAAGACCTAAAGGAAATCGCCTTTTATGACCGAATAAATCCATTAGAATCAATTATATTGAGTTATATCAAGCTGAAAGCTGACCCCATCAGTAACTTTCTATGACCCAGCTGTGAAAACTGTTAAGATGAAATTCTCAGGAGTTGCACAAGCCTCTAATATCTGGAGGTCTCTTTGCTCACTTATTTACATATGCATGCCTTCCTGCTACAGTTTCTCATTAACCTTCTTCATTTTGTATATGAATAGAAAATATCTTTTTCATCTCCCTTGCTGCTGCTGAAAAGGCCTTCATACAGGTGTACTGGAAATGTCTATCACACTGAAAAAGTTCTAATCTCCTGAAGATGTCTGTAAAATCAGGTGATGCATTTTATCAGGGCAACTGACTCCTGTTCCCAGAGTTTTGTCACTTGCCTAAAGCTCAGCCTCCCCCCAGACTCCTTCAAGGACTGTTTGTTATGCATGATGTCTATAAAGACTCCTACATCATCAATCCATAGTAGCCATAGGGCTGTGGGTGACCAGGGTTATCATTTCTTCATCCTGCCTTTAAAATGCCCTTCAAATACTGACAATGCAGCTGATAATGCTTGTTTTGGCCCATAACCTTCCTAGTTAACTGCAGGCACAGGACTGGAGCTCCTGAGTGAGGAGACTGGTTATCATGGCCCTCTCCAGCAAGACAGGAGAGAAGTAAAGAGGGCAGGAGGGAAAGCTATGCATCTTCTCTGCTTCAAGGATAGCCATACCATGCTCCCAAGCCAAAGCCCTTCAGCTGGACCCCTTAAACTGCATGCAATTAGTCTTCAGGCCTGTGTTGCACTGCCAAAGCTCATCTAACTGTTAAATAGCAATAACTGAATCATCAGCACCCCCTAAGCCCCGCTCTAATGGCAGCACTGGAAAGATTAACGAGTTTGAGAGCGAGGTGAACTCTGCCAGAATCTTTCAGACACATGCACTCTCAGATTTTAATGAATTTGGCCAGCCATCTCTCTTGGTGCTTGCTTTCTTGCATATTCATATGACAGGCTTTTATCAGAGCAAAGCCTTGTAAAGGCAGCATTTCCAGGCTGCACGTTTGAGCATTCCTGGGAAGCAGAGCTTGAAACTGGGCCATTCAGGTGTGGAAGCTCAGAGTTCATGTGTGCCCATTTGTGTTGTGAGTGCCCACAGTCTGGTTCCCCCAAGCTGGGCAGCAATGATTGGGTGAGGAACATCAAGTCCTCCTCCAGAGCTCTTTGAGAAGAAGCCAGCAGCCTAGAAAAGAATCAAAACAGACATGGAAACTGTCCTGCTGAACCATTCTGGGTAGCTGAGAGTTGCTGCTGCCAGCACTGGCTGAGGATGCAGGATTTTGCTCCTAATAACATTTGCCCTGTCTCAGTGTGTGAAGTCAGTGTTTCAGGGTCATCTCTGGCACACAGGCTCATGATGGCTAGCACAAGGCTTGTAAAAGTTCAAATTATTAAATCCTTTAGGGATCTGTGAGGAAAGAGCTTAAGGCCATGTTGTGGTACATCACACTGAGCAGAGAGAGGGGGATTCTGATTGTCTAATGAAGGCTCCCTGATGGACTTCCACTGAATCTTGTATTTGTTCATTAATGCCACTTCACTCTACATAACTGGTCCAAATACTAACCCGACAAAGCAAATTACTTCAGCCCTGTGATTTGCCTGGCAATGCGTAATTGTGCTAATTGATTGTCACTTATTTTAAATCCTGAAGTAATTCCTTAATTTAAGGTGAGCCTTTTAAAGTGCACCGAACAAAGAGAAGTACCAAATCTACTGAAGAAGAGCCAAGCTTCCCATGTTCAATCAATTGACCTTAGAAGCTCACAGTGTCCAAAGGCCACAAGCGAGCTCCAGAGCTTGTGCACGGTTTATGAAGCGCTGTATGTGTGTTCTCTACAGAGCAAGGTGCTGGCTGGGACCAACTGCTGTGAACCCCAAGCACAAAATAGGGTTTTGTAGGGACGAAGGACCAGCCAGCCTTACACAGAAGGGAAGAAAAGGATATTTGGTCTATTAATTTTCTCCATGCTAACTGAGAATTCTGTCATACATCATTAAAATGCGTGTTCAGTTTAAAACCCCAGCAAGGCCAGATGCTCACTAAGTGGATACACTTCAGCAAGTGCCTGCACATTAAAAGACAAACTAAAAGGGAAAGAGCTAGTGCAACTGAAGCATTAAACAAATGCTGACAGGACATGCATGAGCACACATAAATCGTCGTGTTTACAGCAGAGGACATGAAGAGCTCCCATTTGCATCCAGAGACATCTGATTTTTCAGATGCTTCAAACACACGGTTCCTTTTGCTGCCCAGCCACAGTCTGGATATAGATATATATAGTCTGGATAGGGATATATATAAATAGGGGCAAATAGCTACATAAATGGTCAGTTCACCTGGCAGCACATGCCGGCATCTGGGAGTTTGGCAGCTCCTGGTCTGCCACAGTTGTGGGACATCACATCTTGAGGCTATTCAGCTGGTTGTCTAAGGTGGATGGACCCAAGTCACATCCTGGATGCAGCTGCCAGGTGTCCCCAAAAGCTGCAGCATCCCCCCAGACACTGGCTACGAAATTCCAGCACTGCCCCAATACCTGTGCATTTCTTTGGCTGACACTTCCTGCCCTCCTGCAAGGAGGGAGGATAAACCACAAGCAGTTCTTTTAAATCAAGTAATACAGCATTTACCTTGCAGCTGTCAGAACACAAAACTGCAGCAGATGTTACAGCAGGGCTCCAACCCTGCTGGTCCAAAAAGTAATGCAGTATCCGGTCAGCTCCCACTCCAAACACACACAAAAGCAGATACTGACATCTACGTCTCCCGCTAGCTTATGAGGCAGAAACTCCATCGTGATTCTGAGCAAGTCAGCAAGATGGCCCATGAGGTGTCATAATGGTTAACACTCCCTTACCACAGAGAGTTTTTCAGTCGACTCAGACTGTACAATGTGTCATTACCCCCTCGGTTTTGATCATCGATCTGAAGAGCATATCTCCTTGGAGATTAACAAAGAAATTCTGGCTGCAAAGCTGCTGAAAAGGCCACTTTGGTTGATTCTTTTTCATATTGC
Source organism: Forpus xanthops (assembly GCA_032466535.1). NCBI lineage: Eukaryota > Metazoa > Chordata > Aves > Psittaciformes > Psittacidae > Forpus > Forpus xanthops. The sequence continues at coordinate 6,166 of JASSUY010036191.1, forward strand.
TTTGTGTTTCTGCTTCACAGAACAGAAGGGCAATAAAAATTAATTTCATGATGCAATAAAATGTTTGCCTCTGAGGTTTCTGGAAGCTGAAGCACTTGTATTTTATTTGCATGCAAAAAATGCATTATGAATATAAAAGTGTGAAGACACGGTGTGTTTGTTAAACCTTAGAATATCACAGGCTTAGAACCAAATGAAATAGCATTTTAAACAAGGCTACAGATATTGCCATTAAAAATGGTAGTAAATAGATGAACTATTTCCAATCCATAATTGTTTTAATCTTCACAGAGTAGGAGTACAAAAGCATCATTAACTGGCTTTGAATACTTCAGGATTTGGCTCCTAATTTGAAAGGTCTGCTTTTCCTGAGGTTACCAGATGTTCAGAAAGAGTTTTGTGCCATTATAAGCCATTGTTTTTTCCCAAGGTTGTGTTTCTTATTCTTACCTATGCTCAGTCAAAAACCTCATCTTGTTCCCTCTCTTGCTGCCTGGCTTTGTAACAAGATGGAACAGCAGCTCCAGAAATAAGAAAAGTAGCGCAGCCAGATGACCCTCCTCTAAGGGTCAGAGCACTTAGCCGAGGGACAGAAAGGGAAAACAGAGAGTGATTATTTAGTGTAATATTCGTTTACCCAGACACTGTGTTCCTGTGTTTAGGTCGGGTTTGAGATGTGCAGGATGAGGTCACGACACAAGTCACTTTGCGTTCTTAGCAAGTTAGAAAGATGCTAACAAAGCTATTTTTCTGAGAGGTTGTTTTCACTGGCGCTGGGGATCCTAGAGTAGAAAGCATTAAATTTGCAGCTGACACAATGCAGTGCTCACTGGATGAACTGCAGAAGATAAACAACCTACTGCAGGTGCTCTGAAGTGTGGAGAGTCATCACCTCATAGAACCCCTTGGAGTTTAATGAAATACACACCAGTGAGGTTCCCATTTGTTATCAGGAGTCACTGCTTGAAACACCCAGCACAGCAAAGCTGGGATACAGAAGTGAAGAGTGTCTTCAATTGTGAAATGCAAATACCCTGCCAGGGTCTTTGTTAGAGAAAAGGGGAAAGTCTAGGAGCTGGTCTCTCCACTGAGTCAGGGAAAGAGGATGGAGGAGGCAGGAGAAAGTTGAGCAGAAGCAGAGGACGGTTTGCAGCATGGTCCCTGGACACCTTATGCAGACAGAGGACTTTCTGCCCAAGGTCTCCAAGCAAAGCCTGCCACACACCAGCCCAGAAGAGGACAGTGATATGTGAGAAGGGTGGGAAAAGTCCCTGACGCAGGAAGAGAAAGGCAGGGATCCATTAGAGAAGGATTTAGAGAGTCACCTTGACCAAATTTCAGGGATAAGGAGGGGATCAATACTATGAGCTGTCTGCAAAGAACCACTTTTCTCACCTTTATCCCAACCAGCATCCAGAGTAACGGGGCTTTGTGCACATGTAAATAATCAGCCCAGGCCCAAAGCAGTGACAACATTTTGTGTTTCATCTTCCCACCAGCCAAGCTAAAAACCTGGGGAGGCCCTCAGCCCAAAGTGGAGACTTAATTTTACCTATAGTAACCTTTTTCCTGCAGGTTAGGCCTTTCTGCTCAGAGGAAGGCTCATCAAGTCTTAAATGAATTAGTATTTTTTAATAAGCATTCTCATTACAGTAGCTAGAGGGTGTTCGGGAGACATGGATGGAAAGGCACAAGCTCCTATTCTGAGACCATTTGGCACAATTGCTCTAATCTGCTAACGATTGCACTCAGTGACCCACACAGTCCTTTCCAGTCCACGTTCTTCAGTAATCAAGAGGAACAGAGTCTCAGGCACAATGCAATAACACAGGGAGGTTCAGTTATGCATAATAAAAACATCCCACCAGAAGGAGCAGTCCATGAAGTAGCAACAATACCAAGATGAAGAAGTGACAACGCTCAGGGGATATTAACTTACAATGAAGTTTAAAGACAAATAAAGATTAATACCAATTTGGGCTCCTTCAACAGGGACATTAAGTTGAAATACAGGACATTTTCTCGCTTTCACGATAATGGGCTCGCTTTCTCCCATATGACCTCTCCACACAGAAAATTGCCATGTGCAATTGCTCTGGTACAGTGTTGCTCTTAATGCAAACACTGTTTAGCTAAAATCACTCCTTATCTGAAAATAAATAAATAAATAAATTTGATAAGTGGCTATGAGTTCAACATAAAGTTACAGAACCAGTGAGAAACCAACAAAGCCAGTCCAATTTTGCTACTTCCCAAACTTACGTATGGTTACGACAGTCTATGCACAGCACGTACTGACTACTGTGGGAAGGTTAATGAAGTTATATAGGCAGTTTCTGGACACAAAGACTAAAGAGGAATAAAGTATGCAATAGATATTACCTAGGAAGGAGACATCATACCTGTCAAACACTGCATGCAGAGAAAGAGCAGACCACCACCGCCTATGGAGTAATTTTCCCCCCAGAGAAATGCATTGGAAACATCCTCATGAAAAACTATTGAATTGACCCTGAAAAAGTGCTAATAGATAGATAGTCCCATAGCAGCAGAGAGAAGGGCGAAATTACTTAAGAAGGTCTCAGGCTTACAAACCTGAGAAATAGGAGTGATGCTGTGGATTTTTACTTTCATATGAAAGGATTGCATAAGTAAGGTTTTTCAAAGGAACTTCTCCTGACAGTGTGCTGCAAATGAAGACTTTTCTTTGATAGCGGAAAAGTGCATAAATGATTCACTGGAGAGAGAAAAAGAAACCAGATCCAGGGTGACAAGGGCACGAAGTGAATATCAATGTGAAGAGGTATTTGAGAGAGCTGGTAAACAAGCTTCCACCCCTGACACATGCCAGCTTGTGGATTAGGACCTCAGGGCCTGACTTTCAAGTGAAGATTAATCAGGTCTCTATTTCTGCTGTTCTGATGAGAAACCCTGCTGCATTATTGCACCGCAAACAAGTTTTGAGTAGAAATTTTAGTAGGAAGGTATGTTAACTTCCAGTCTGTGGGGAGAATTGGAAAGGTGATTGACTAAGGGTACAAAATGATCACTGAGTATCTAGAGATTTTCTCTTTTAATTAAACTGGTTCTGGATTCTGGAACAGATGGCAAAGAAACCTGCCTGATTTCAGGGTGGAGTCTGATATTACTTAAGGGATGTAGTTCCTTCTGACTGAAGATGACTAGTTTTGATAGTCTATGAAGTCATTTTCTGTCCTGTGATTGCACGTCCCTAATGCTACTCCCCCTGAAGATAGTTACAAACAGTTTGTTGGCTTTCATGGGGTCAAGATGGCATAAGGATGTGAAGAGTCTAGGGAAGATACAGCACCTGGTTCTATGATCCATACCTCTTAGGGCACAACAGCAGCAGTGGAAAACACTAACATTGACAGAGTAGTGGGCTCAATGTTGAGCAGCAGTGAGAGCCACATATAGGATGGTGGCTCAACTCAGGGCAGCTATGTCACCACTGCTTGCTGGAGCAGGAGTTTCTTCCACCTTTCACTGGAGTGACAGCATCAAGAGGCTTCCCATTACACACCTGGGAGATACATCAAATCCCTGAGCTATTTTCTGGGCTCATGAGACAAAGGGGGCTTACAAAATTACAAAATGAAAATATAAACCTTTAGAATAAATTTTAAGTAATGTTAAGTGTGATGGCTTTGTAACAGTAGTAATGGAAAATTACTGAGACACAGCTAGAGAATATGCTGAGAATTCCTGTACAAGATAAACTGCTGTAGTTGACATAGTCTAGGCCTTTATGACCTTAGTACAAAATGAGGGTAAGAAAAACAGGCTACGAGAACAGGATATAAAGGTGGGGAGGATCTGGAAAGGCAGGGAGGGGCCCAGGATGGGCTGCAGTTAAACTAACTGATAAGTAGGAGGACAGGATGACTGTTATGTCTGTAGTGTTAACAAACTGATTAAGGTGGTATAAGCATCTACCGGCCATACTTCAAAGGCTGCCAGCAGTGATGAAGATTGTTGGAAGAAGTAAATAACCCCAGAGACCCCCACCACATTTTTGTATGCATGTGAGGAACTTTCAGGAAAATTATGTAATCCATATGTAGTCTCATGAATATGTATGTGTGCTTGGTAGCTATATAAGGACTGCTTGTGTAG
>JASSUY010036192.1:0-39464 GCA_032466535.1 Forpus xanthops
CTCCCCCCTCCCCCGCCCCCACCCCCCCCCAAAAAAAAAAAAAAAGATTGCAAGATTGCATGTCCATACATTTGGTGTAGCTAGAGAAATTAAAATGGCTGGCAAGAAAATGGCTTTTGAAAAAAATGAAGTTTTTAAATTCAGTGAAATCTGCAGAGTGCACTGCATAATTACTGATGAACCTCTCATGCTTGCAAAAATATCCTAATATGGCTGCCTAGTGTACAAGTGCTCATCTTCAAAACTGACACCTCTATTAAATTAACTTGTTTCTGCCAGCCCCCTGTTTACTTAAGGCTGCTTTCACTGTTTTATAAAATGCCAATAATGGAGATGACTTATGTCATCCACTTTGACATGTTCTTTGATGTGTTTTTTTTATCCCGTATATACAAGAAAGAATTTAGGTCTTGTGAGTAGCTAGAAAGACTTGGGTTGCCTTTTGCTTGCAAGTGGTTTATAACCTCCAACTTCAGTGGTACTGAATAGTTTCAGAGGTAAGTTGCAAAGAAATATAACAGCAGGTACCTACTTGCTGGGATCTCAGTTTACTTACGCAAGTTTACATGCACATGCATATTAGTTATACATATAGATATGTGCATATTTACAAAGTTATATACATAAGCTGACTTTAGTTTGCCTAATGAGATGTTTGTGATATTACCTTAGTAAATGTCCCTAAAGATTAATTTAATCCCTAAAAGCTTTTAGAGGTTTTCAGACAAAAAAAAATGATATAACTGTTCTTAAATTAAATGGAGATTAAAGGTTTAATTTTTAGGCATGAATTCAACAAGAATTTCAACTGGAAAACTCTTATGGGATTTGTTCCCAGCGTTTTTGGACATCTTTAGGCAGCAGATCTCCATTGCTTAAACTAGCTCTTGAACAATTCTTACTTTATTGAAGTACTGTATGCTCCATGTCCAAAGTTAGCTCTGTGTAGATGGAAATTTACTTTGCTTGTAATACTTTATTTTTCTAATTTCAGTTTGCAGTCTTGTCTTCTTCAAACTTCTTCTGGTCTGATGGCATGTTTTTAGTGATGATGAAAATTGAAGCTAATGTTTTGTCTGTATCTTGTAAAATCTGAAGTGATGATGGTGGCAGTTGTTATGATGATGAAGGCCCCAAATCTTTAAAAATCAAATGAAAAGTCAACCAGAACAATCTTTCCTTAACTAGTGGAAGTATCCTCACTCTGAGGGGAAATGCCAAAATACATACAATGCTTCGATGTTATCTCGCTCCATGGGTAGTGGAGGCAGGGTTGCAGCCACCAGGTGCACAACATATGCACATAAGGATTAGAACAATAAGGAATTTCTTGACTGTAGGAGGCATTGAACTAATCCCAACACCAAAAGACCCCCTCCAATTTGATTTATCTTTTTAATTTATTAATTCTTTTTGCAAGATTACTTAGTGACTCTTGTACATCCTCTACCTGACAATGTAGTCAGCACTTTTATTCTGTATGTTTCCAGCAAGCTTTTCACATATTTAGAAATGTTGTCTTCTCATCAGAAGCTGCATTAAAAAGGCAAGTGCATTTGCCACTTAAACATTATCTTAGAAGCCAACTGTGTTCCTGAAATTCAAAATCCAGCACTCAGCAATAACGTCAGGAGAAAAAACATTGGACATCAAAGCCTGGAAGAGCTGCTAACACTGCGTTGTCTGATGTGCTGGCTCTCTAGGTGTGGCTGTGAGGTGTTTTTTTTTTTTTTTTTTTTTTTTTCAATTTTTTTTTTTAATGCTTATACATTTTAAACATTTTCATACTGATTTCCATAACTCAAATGAGTTGCTCGAATTTGTGCTTCTCTGCTTTCTGTTTTTGAGCATTTGCAGATAATTTTGGCAAAGGTCCTCTCCTATGTTGGCTCTTCTAGTAACGTTTTGCTCCAGACATCATGCAGGGGAGGAAAAAAAATTGTGCCTGGTTTTGTTTGTGGTGGTTCAGGTCCCACTACCATTTGCACTGAGCCAAGGAGTGAAGTTCATCACTTTTTGAGCTTTGGTAAAAAGGAAGCTGCAGTGGGGAAATCCAGGAGCTTCCTCTTCCTGCTGGTCAGCTTCTTTCTTCCCAAGGTTGGCTTCTTTCCCAGTGGGCTTCTAAAAGCCTGAAAATCACTGGCTGAAATCCTGGCCTAATTAAAATGAATGCCAAACCTCCCATTGACTTCAAGGCTCTTGCCCAGCTCGTCATCATGTCCGTCCAATGGCTGTCTCACTCCCATTATTTATGGGATTGTTCTGATGGGTTTTCTAAGGCTATGCTCAAACAGCTCACAGCTCTCCGCCCCTGCGGACAGGCAGTCTGCTCCAGAGTTCATCATCAGACATCAATTTATCAGTTTAGCACAGTATCTTTGTAAACCAGGCCAAAAAAAGACACAGTTCCTCAGCAATTCCTTTGGAGCTGCCGTCTGGAAGTGTGAACTTTCCTGAGCCTGTTTCTCTTTGCCTATGGTGAGTGATTGGGTGAACCTTGTGCAATGTCACTTGTCATGTATTACATACACACAAAATTTAGTGATGGGGGGTATATTAGATAGGCAATAGAAATGAGAAGATGTTACCCAAGGAAAGGGGTTTAACCCATGAAGTACAAGATGCCACTTTGAAGGAGCAAAAAAATCCCTGACTCCAGTTCTGGCATGATACCGTACAGTAACAGCATTCACATTGTTACAAGAATTCTTTTTTACTCTTTAGAGAGGTTGATGTGAAAAGTAGCTAAAGGAGGTTTTTGATTAAGTGAAAAATTCTGTATTTGGATTTGATTATGTTTTTAATTTTTTAAAAAGTTTCATAGCTTATTAGGGTTGGAGTTTTTTTGTTTTACATCTTGTTCTAAGAAGAGGGCTTTTCATTTGATTAAGCCATTTACTTGAACTTTAGTGCTATGTGGTACCAAAAGACAGGCAAATAAAAACATATACTGAATGATTATGCAAGCTAAAAGATTCTCAAAATAAAAAAATCGGACTTGATTTGCAAGTGGCTCACTCTGTGGTCCCTCTGACCTCATGCGCAGCAGAAAAACACATTACTAAAAACCACCAAAAAGTAAATAGCACTACTGGATAGCTGTGGTAAGGGACTCAATCCCGTCCATGCCCTGAGCACCTCTGCTGACCTCCGCCTGTCCCTCACCAGGTTGTCTCCCCAGCATATCCCACATCCTCTCTGTGCTGCTCCCTTTCTCCTGTGCTGTTGCTGGTCCAGAAAAACACTTTGTTAACGTATTTAGGAAATACTTAATTTAAGTTGTTAGTGTTTATTTTTTACAACTATTCTAGCAGAGAAGTTTAAGAGCATGAAAATGGGTACAAGGAATTTGTTGTGAGAGGTTCAGTCTGCATCGTGAGGGTGGTTGTGTGCTGAGCCAGGCATGTGGCATGCTTCTGAAGGAGCTAGGACCAGATGCTGCCCTCCTCAAGGATGCAGATCTCCTAAGCAATTGCTAGACTTTGAGATGTGTACTAGTGATAGTAGTGACATAGGCTACTGTTCAAGAGCTGTTGTGCCCTTTGATTTCTGTGTAGGAAAGCATGAAATCTCTTTAATTTGTCACTTACTCTCGGTACTACAGAATGAATTGCCATATGCCGGAGCTTTTGTTTTGCAGAGTAATTTTTGAATCTCAAATTGCAGCAAGAGAGCAGAAAGGAAATGGTGCAGCATACAGGAATCCCCTTGTAAACACTACTATCCCCTTTAAAAAAAAAAAAAGACAACAAGTGAGAGAAGTTATTTCATAGACTTAATAAGCAGTTCAAAGTCTCCTTCAGGACTTCTTATACTATGCATGTTTTTCGTTGTTCTTTAATGAGTAAATGACCTGTTAATGTGCATAAGAACATATCAGAAGCACATGGCAGTGAAGAAGCTTGGGTGGTAGTAGATTTGATCAAAGAATTTCAAATCTGACCCCAAGTATTTGATGAAGAAGATTAACATGGAGACAATTTACCAAACAAATACAACATTAGGAGCCAAGAGACAGGCTAAGGGAATTGAAGGCTCCAGATTGCCCACATAAAGAATATCGTTAAACATAAAGAAAACAAAGCCAGGATAAATGTCTGGGATGTGAAGTCCCACAGAACAGGACTTCTGCTGTTGATTGTTTTCTTTTTTTTTTTAATGCTATTTTTTAATATAGCACGTAAGATGTGACATCTCCACCCCCCCCAAGGAAAAAAAAAACAAAAACACCTCAACAAAACAGCCCAACCCAACTTGTGCCTCTGACTTGGGTTCTAACAGTGCTACTCTAAGTATTTAAAAAGATTTCTGGAACAGAACTGGTTAATTAGTGCTTTGTGTTACATATGACCCAACCAGAGATAAAAAGGTTTAAAGGTCTCTTGTAACCCTGCAATGCCATTTGTAACACAAAAATAACCCCCTTTCATTACTGGCATGCCACTGTAGCAGGCAGGTTATTTTTTCCCTGCGCCGCAATGAGGGCAGCTTTCGCATCAGAAGAATTCTTGGCAAATTAATGCGCTACCTCTTGGGCTAATTAAATTAGAAAGGATCAAAAACACAGAGCAGCTTTTGTGGTGGACACAATGTTGTGCTTCATGCATCTTGCTCAGAGAGGAATTTCTGCCATTTAGCCCCTTTTTGCCTCTAGCAGCGTTCTGGACTCTCTAACACAGTCAAGTTCCTAATTTGCCTCAATGAGAGAGAATTATTAACTGATAATAAGAAAAGGAGCATTCACAGCTCCAGGCTGGACTGTGTGGAAAAGGGTGAGCTACACAGCACCTGAAGCGCATGCAATTTTTATTCATTCCTGCCTAAAACAACTCATTCAGGAGTAAAATTGCTGTGCAAATGACAAAAACAATTATAATTTTGATTCTTCGGTTCTGAAAATATGAGCTGCTTTATCTTGAATATGACTAGATTAAACTAGTAATAAGTTCACCTTTCCTTGAGTCTACATGAAACAGTTTTGGTTGTAGTAAGTGCATTTCATTTTGAAGTTGATTCCACTTAAATTGATCTTGTCTTTTAGAAATATTTTTGAAAGTTCAAGAGGTATAGCTTTTTGCTTAAGCTAGCAACATAAACACTTAAACTCATTGCAAATAACAATTGTGCTGCATGGAGGGAATGATCTATATAGTCAAAGGTATTAAACTGTATCTATGATAATGTAAAACAATGAAGCAAGAATGCGAGTGGATGGACGTAAGCATATAGTAGGCTTTTGGTGCGTTTTGGTTTTTGCTTGTTTGTTTTTTTGTTAATTTTTTTTTTTTCCCTGAAAGACATTTCTTGTTAGCACAGAGATATATTTCCTAACAGGCATCATTGTCAGACTGGACTGTGCTCCTTTTCAAAATGCAATTAATGGACTCAACCAAACAGGCACATGGGGCTTTATTCTGCCTGCATTTAAGCAGGGGAAATGTTTATTAAAATAATGGGAGCTGGCTGGAAAGGGAAAACAGGATGAAGACCCTGCATTTAATACTTAAAAGACAGTTCTTTGTCCAAGATCCACTAAATTTTCTCTGCTTTCAAGATATTGAAAATATATATTTTTTTTTTTTTGCTGTGCAGATACTGACCATATTAAAACAGTGTAGTTTTGCCCTAATGGTTCCACTCATTGCTGTACAGGAGTCTGCTGAACTTTCAAGTATCATCTGTGTCTGCTTTATTTTTTATTTCAACCATACGTGCTTTTGTATGTGTCTGAAAAAAATAAATTCAAAGATCTTGAAATAGGAAGGAGGGCATGTATGTGAATTTCAACAGCCCCAGGGTAACAGTATCCCGTTCACTAATGATTCGCATGGAGTTAGTGAGTAGGCAGACTTTTATTTTCTGTTCTTTTTCAGAAAAGTAAAAGTATGTTGTTGAAATAGTTTGTATTTCATTGGAATACTCAGGATTTTCTCAAAAAAAATTTTTTTTTTACTTGTATTTAATTTGGAGGGGAAAAATGCATACAGTAACATTTTAAAAATCTAGAGTTTTAGTGATTTTTTGCAAACACTTGAAATGTGTACCTCTGTGTGGCACACACGTTTTGTGCAACTTGTGATCACAGACTATCTGCATTTATGCTAAGAAATGCCTAGAGGCCCTGATGAGATCAGTTCATGTTGTGCTATGCACAGGGTAACTACATGGCTTTAGAGGCAGACCCTGCCCTGAAGAACTGCAATCCAAATAGATATGGAAGAGAAAAATTTAGAAGGGAAAGGAGGATGGAAGGACAGACAGGCTTGCCTATAGGCATGCAGCAGAGCAGAAGCAGGATTGGAGTAGGATAGTGTCCATACAGTCTTGGTACCCAGCCCCACTGCCTGTTTTGTTCCTGCTGCTCACCTGTAAGCCATAAAAATCTTGAGGCAAACAGAAGGGAGGGGAAAAGAAGTGTGAATTAAAGAATTAAAAAAAATGTCTCCCATATACCTGTCACTTCAGGAGAAGCAGCTTGAAGGAAAATAAAAATGCCACTGCAAGAAACAGTGCAAAAAGCCTAATTATTTCAGTTAGTTACTTTTGAATTGAAGATTCTTGATTTGTGTAAAGGTGGAGGATGTTGACATTTTACAGCTTTTCCGTTTTCTTTTTAATATTTGTTAATGCTATGGTACTGATTAAACATCCCTATATAAAGCCTGTAAGACCGAAGACTGCCAAGAATCCAGAGGTCCATGTTATTGTGCTAACAGTATTGGTGTATGTGTTGGGGCGTGTGTATTTATTTTTTTTTTTTTTTAAAGAGGAGAAGTGAAAATGGAAGGTGTGCAGCAGTTGGGCTCTGAATTTGGAGACTTAAAATGTGCTTCAGGGGGAAATAGCACTTTGGTACCTCAGCTGTGGATGTGGTGAGAGGATGCTGGTCTGTGGACTTGTGGCTATATCAGGCCACTGTTATGGGTTGCTGTATTCATGCATAAACTCTGGCAAAATATAAGATTAAAAATAATTCTGTCGTAATTTTTAAAGATTTTAGAAGAGCTGGATCTCAGGCTGATTGGATGATTCACAAAAGAAAAATGTTCCTTCCGTAAGCCTGAGAATGTGCAGAAACGGTTTTATAGTTTAACTTCTGAGATGGGAGGGGCATGAAGTCAAACTCCAGGACAACTAAAAGAGTTCCCAGAGACAAGTTAGACAAACACCTTTCTGTTGCTGGATTAGAAAGCTGTAAGTAATGTAAGGAGTCACTTATAGCACCAAAATCTGTCATTGACATGGTCTACTCATTTGCTGGCAAAGGAGATAGTATCAAATACTTCTGGCTGCTTAGTGAGGGATCAGCAAGGGACTTGCTGTGGTGGAATATAGGTGTGAATAAGAGACAAAATGAAACTATATTAAAAAAATAATCTCTTAACTAGCACTGAAAAATATTTTAATAAAATTATTTGGGAGTGGGAATGAACTTGTACAAGTCTGCAGAAGTCTTTTTTAAATATTTCCTATACAATCATTAGAGGATCTAAAAAAAAAAGAATCATCCCACACATTCCCCCTTTTTTTATGCACATAATTTAGGAAAGAGATAAAAACTTGGATAATTAAAGCAGAACTGGAAAGTTTGTATTACTTAGTCATTATGGAAAAGAGAAACTCCTGAACTTGCATATGTATATCTATTTGAAACCATTTTGTGGAGACAATAATTTTCAATTTTTAGACCCTCACCAGGAAAGTCGGAACACTTGGACAAAATGGTGGCCTAACTGTAGTTAATTTTAGAGCTAGCTGAAGTTCATTTGCCGGGAATTTCAACAGCTCACAGATGATAAAGACTTCTTATCCAGGTGACTCCCAGTAGTACAAGACTAGACATGAAAATCATCTTATGAAATATCCTACGTACATGCAGAAAAATGAAAACCCATCTAGCTTCTGATTGCTTTTTACAGTTTGCAATGTGAAATGAGGCTTTCGGTAAAGAAACCATCCATGAATTTTAAAAGGATAGAGTCCACTCTTCTGGTCCAGCATTTCCATGTCTTCTGTTTGCAGTGTTCCCCTCTTGTGCTTGGTTTACACTGTACAAATGGCTTCAGTCTCCTGTGGTGGCTGTGGTGTTTCATTATCTGGATTTCAGTGATTTATATAATATAATCCATGCATCACATTATCATATGCACAAAAAAAAAGGCTGTTCATTGCCCTTATCTTGCTTCTTCCTGTGTTTGCTAGAGCAGTGAGGCTCATGGGTTTGAGCACTTTGGTGCATTCGTACATGCCTGAGGTCTTAAACATCTTGTTGCTTTTGCTACTCTTGTGTTATTTAATGGGAGCCATAGGGGATTGCACAGTATTCAGACTAGTGCAAGCAGCAGGACTCAAGTAGAGGGAGGTGCAATGAACACGTAAAAGCTGTGTATGTCTTTCTGTTGCAAATTTGTCACCTATATGTAAGAAATTGTCTTTACATATAGAAAACGGTTTAACCAAAATAAACTGAAGTTCAGTTGCTGCTACAACTGAACAGTCAATGAGGTGTGCAAGGCTGAAAATCCTTCTTTGCTTGGGTCCAGCCCCAAGAGAGGAGCTGCCTTCAGACTCTCAGTCAAGACTGAAGGAAAGCCCTACTCACAGCATTACCATGTGCCTGGCCTCTACTCTTCCTGAGAGGTCAGATCTCTACCCCAAACATATGTATGCTTTTCTTGAGCAAATTGTGTTGATGTCTGTTTGCTAAGCGAATGTTGTCCTAGATACACAAACTGTTGCATGCTTTTACAGCAAAACCAGTTTGGTGCTGATGATTCATTCCACACAGCTCTGCCCAGGCAGAGAGATTCCCTTCTGATTTTTCTTTTTTTTTCTTTTTTTTTTTTTTTTTCCCTTATGAAATTTCATTTCCTGACAGTTGAAACAATTCTGAGCTGTATTGTTTTCAGTGGGGACTCCCTCCTTTTATAACGTGCTAAAAGTATGACATTTAGTTACTAGCTTGGTATGTTGGAGAGGCAAATTTAAACTTACATTTTCCTTAACTTGTAGATTGGTAATTAAAAAATGTACTCTGCATCTAAAGGGGTAGCTCTTGCTCTGGGTGTGTATTATTTGAGGGGCCTTATGCTATCTGCATGGGGGAACTAAGGACTTTGAATCTTGGGAAAGTAAAGTACAAAATCTGACAGTTTTCTTAGCTTTTCTAATGAGTAGGTGATTCGTTTTGTTTCCAGTCAAAATGCATTTTGAGCTGATGTAAATTGCCATAAAGAGAAATCCCACAGATCTGCTCTTGGATTCTGCTGGGACTTTAGGGCTGTGTGAGAACTTTGTATCTGAACTTTTGAAGTATTGGTGTTCCTGGCACTGATAGGGAACACTGTCGTTCCTTGGATAGAAATTTTTCACAAGGATATTGTCACTGCTGCTTTTGCTCAGCTTTGATATCCATTTGGGAAGTCATACAGTTTGCAAATAATTCAATTTCTAGAGGAACAAAAGCTAGAGGAAAGAGAAAATTTCGGTGTCCTGATTCCACAATTTAGTTTGTTTTTTACTTTTTCTCTCTCTGTCTAAAATTGCTAATATCAGATACTTGAATTATAGTCAAGTGAAAAATTCCAATTGATTTCAAAAGAAATTGGATTAGGTCCTAGCATCAGTTTGGCACCTATAAAAATACAAACATAAGTAAGGGCTTCAGTTTCAACTACACTCAAAAATAATATTAAAAAAATTAACAAAAAAAATTTGGAATTAGAATCTTCAAAATTTGCAGACATGACTGATAAGAAATTTAATATATTGCTTAACAGCTTTGTGTGAAAATTTGAATAAAGGCCATATTGTCTGTTTCTCAATGGAATTGCCTTTGATCTCATCATCACACTTCTTGTGGGCTTTATGTTCAGTAATACTTGGTTCTGAAGACACCATACTTTGGCTCGGGATTCCTGTGTATATGTTTGATTTGGGTTTAGTCCTGGAGTGTTCTGTTCTAGTTGGGCTTAAGCATATGGTTTGGTTTTAAGTTGAGTGACACCATTTCTTACATATGCACATTACTCATTCACCATGCAAGTTCAATAAAACTGTGTCATTTTTTATTTTTTTATTTAAAGTTGACAATGGAGTCATACTTAAAACCAATCTAGGAAATTACTTCATTGTCAAAATTATTTCCTCTGATCATTTCCATGATTTAATTCTATATTATTCTTTCTGTAGCTGTGGTGGAGGACTTTTACCACTGGAATGAATGGGAAAATGACATCATAGTAAAATGTCATGTTTTTTCAGCTCTTAAGTGGCCGAACTACAATTAATCACAATTGGTGTGATTTTTATGAAGTGATATGACCAATAATTATGATTTTAATTGGTACCTGAAATGCCTCTTTTTTTAAAGCCTAAATATGTAGAAATATCCATCCATCCATATTCACCTCCCCCCCACCCCCCCCCGAGAACAGCACAAACTGAATATTATCATGCACTGGTAACATTGAATGTAGCCTGGGTGGTGTGAGGTGGTAAATATGATATGATTAAAAGATGCCTATTTTTCTTTGTGCTATTTGAGAGGATATTGTGCATAACTCTTTGCAAAAGATAGTTTGTTTCTCTTTAAGTTGCACTAAGCAGTGTATAGGATGGCAGTCTGCCAGTTAGTGATCCATTTTCTCAGAAATCTAGTTTGAGGCCATGCCAACCAGTCACATACATCTTATCTTCAGCATCATAGTGCAGTCTCATAATTTGTGAAAAATTGTGTTTGACGTTAAATTATAAACCTTTAGTGTAATAATAAAAAAATAAATAACCCTAAAAGCAAATAAAAATTATGTTTTCACTGGAGCAGGTTATAAGCTCACTGTAGTCATCCATCTATGGGCAAAATTCCATTTCTCAAGGGTTTTTTGTTTTTGTTTTTTTTTTCCCCTCTACCAGGCAAAAAAGCTGTAATTCAGAAAATTAAGTTTAACTAGTAAACTTTTTTTTGAGGATAAGATTTCTTTAAAAAAAATAAGTCAGATGTGATGTGGGAGGGTGTCTGTGCCATGTCCCTACCTCTCATAAAAGGTTTAGCTTTTTATTTGAAAAGGGGCTTCTTTAAGAAACAAGTAGCAAAAAAAGGATAAAACAAAGGTTGTCCACATTCCCAAAATCTTGAAGTGCTACCCAATGCAGTGGTCCAATGTCACCAGCTGTGGATTTTGAGATGAAAAGCTTCCTTGATCCCAGAAATGCAATGCAGTACCTTGCTTTTTAATGTCTCTTGCAGTCTCAGAGATAACCACTGATTTGAAGAGGCTGAGAAAATAAAGACAAAAGACTAGTTGAAAGTAGAGTTAAGTAGTAGGATGAAAATTATTTTATTTGTTTTAATTCATAACAGATTTGGTAAATTACTGCTGGGTACATAGTGACATCCTTACACACACATTTCATTATTTTAGCACCTACTCTCAAAAATTTGATTTCCAACAGAATTGTAGAGGGTTTTTTGTTTTCCAAAGCATTTTAAAATAAAGAAGACTTCTATTAAATAACTTCAAATCTCCCAACATAGCTGAAATCGTAGGGCAAATTCAACCATTTACTGGTTTGCTGGTATCATCTGTGAGGGTGAGATCATGAGGCTGGCAGTACTAAAATCTTGATGATGTTTCTGTACATAGTTTAAAAAATTGTGGCCGTATAAGTAAAAAAAAATAATTAATGAGAATATTTCTGAGCAGTCCAAGATAGTTTGCGTGCAAAATTCTTCTAATTAACTGGAATTCAAGCTTCAGTGAAAATGTTTTTAGGAATACTTCACTGCTCAAACATATGAAAATTAATCTAAAATCACTTAAAATCTGACTTTTACTTGCTATACAGGGTGGACTTAGCTTTAGACTTACAGAATGGATAATTACTTGACACCTCTAAGTTTATTCTCATCACCACCTATTCCCAAAGCCATGATGTTTATGCTCATTGAGTGGTATAATGGGCTGAAAAGAATTTATTCACTTTGATTTGGTTATTACCTCTTTCTTTGTGTTCCAGAATACCAAGATTGAGAGTTTATCCACTGAAAAACTTCAGCTTGGCACTTTGCTCTCTTCTTGCCAGGTGGTTTCTACTCTTCCTAAAGGTGGAAAAGCCAGGAAAGGAAGACCATGTGTTGGGATAAGCTCTGTTCTCCAATGACAGGCATGGACAGTGTAGGTTTTCATGGTAACAGTGTTTCTGAGCCCATGCCTCTGTATCCATGTGGTAGCACATACTAGGGCACTGATTCCAAGACAAAACTTCAAAGTGATTGCCAGGTAATTCCAGTGCTTTCATATCTTTTAGTGCCAAATTAATTCTAGCATTGGAAATTAATTTCCTAGTAGGTTTTGAGAAAGAAGAGGTGAATCAATTACCATGTGCACTGTGATACCATCCAAAGTCTATAGTTAATCCTTGGTTCAGATTACCATGAAACCAGTTATAATTGGGTTCTGCTTCTTTATCATTCATGAGCTCTTTTACATGACAACAGGATGTACACATCTCCAAGGGATACCTTTGGCACTTCCACTGCCCTAATTTCTTTGCACACCCTTGTTCATTATTGAATCTTGGAATCAAAGCAGGATATGGGGATGTCTGCCTGTCTGCTTTATTTCACCTAAGCAAACTCTAAGCTCCCTTGTTAGCACAGGAAGCATTTACAAAAGTTGTTTAAAGAGCAACTACTCTTCTTCACCAGGGACACTAGTCTTTGCTCTGAATTTAAATCAGGTTCATGATGCAGAAGGGAAATGTAAGGCTTCTAAGCTGAAGACTGTTGATGGGCTTCTCGGTGTCTCCACAGAAGGAGAACTCATCTTACTAGCTGTGAGCTTAGGCAACTGTATACCCCAATATTGCTCTTTGTCATTAAAAGTTGTGTACAGAAGACAGAATTAGGAGGTTTAAGAATGCATAGTGTAAATAAGTTCTGAATGCTGTCAAGTAAATATAATTGTATTTCTGAAACTGGAGATCCTAGATCCATATTAGTGAAGAAAACAAGTCCTGTGTCTATGGGAAAGAATTTAATGAATACAGATTGTAGGTCGACCAGTGGTGTCTACACTGTTTGCACTTGTTTTTATCGTTGCCGTTACATTTCCTGTGTGTTTTACTATGAAGTCTCTTTCTCTTTATCTGTCTTGACAGATGGAATCAGTAAATGTTACATTATCAAGTTTTATCTAAAAATGTCTTCCATTGATAGCACATTTATATCGTGTTATAATAGCTCTTTGTACCAAAGCACTGAGAGCTGGGGAAATCCTAGCTAGTGAGTAAGCTTGCATTTTAAAGTAGTAAAAAAGTTCTTTGTTCTACAGCATTCTATTTTTAGAGTGAACTTAATTAAAGTGAGTAAGGAATTTTGAAATCTGGAATAGGGGGAAAAAAGTGGGTCATTATTAATTATTATGTATATAATAAATCCAGGGGCTGTGTCTTTTTCTTCACAATGCATGTATGTCTTTTCCTTCCTCACAGGCATTTTTCATTACCAGATGACTCTACATCCCTTCTCTAAGGCCTTGGCTTGGCAACTTGCTGCACTGAGTATCTAGCTGTAGGCAGAGAAAGAGGACTTTTTTGGTGTTCTTTCTTTCTAGACATTGTTGGGACCATTTCCACACTGAATTAAGCCTTGTTCAAATTCAGTTTTACTAATGCATCTCTGCAGCTGCTTTTTCTCCTCCCAGTCCTTCAACACAACCTCCTTTTCACCTGCTCCCTGTCAGTCGGCAGTCAAGGAACACGGTGTTTCTGTAAACAGGAAGGTAATGCTCCCCAGCTCATATTATTTGCAAGCACTGTCCATGTTCCCTAGTCAATATAATCGAGCTTTGTTTTCTCTTCCCACCCCTTTTTTCTCCTTCTGATTCTCTTTCAGAGTCAGCATTCCTCTTGTCATCCATTTTTTTCTGTCCTATTTAGTTTTTCTTTTTTTTTTTTACTCCATTACCCCCAGTCCCTGAGCTCCCTCGGGACCTCTGATTTGGTTTCTTTCCCATAGATACTTGGTCCTATTATGAGTTCCCTTCTGCCAAATAGTCACCACCATTGCTGCCACATGTGTAAAACATTGTGCTTCAGGGTCAGACAGGCTAAAACTGGCCCATCAATGTCATCTGAGCCGCCCTTGGTTTCTGAGTCCTTTGGGTAGAAAGTGACCATGTTAATGCAAAGCAGAATTGCCTTGATGCAAACAGCTCATTTGCTGTTCCTGGGTTTGGAGTAGCAAATACTATCTCTTTCAATCTGCACTATGCTTTCTACTTCTATGTGAGGAAAAAAAAAAACCAAATCAAACCAAAAACATCAAAAAATCCCCCCAAAACCAACCCCCAAAGAAAACTAACCTGAAAAAAGATGGAATTTATTTTAAATATTAGCATGCACTATTAGTGCATGCAATAATGCACCCTAGCAACCCTATGCAACAGACTTGTTGCATATAATAAAGTGCACTGTTTTAAGAATTTTTGTGCCAGGCTTGCAGATTCTTGTTTGCTTGGTTCATTGTGGGTGGACAGTAGCACTGTAAGTCTTTGGTGGCAGGGGAAGGAGTCTCAAGACCACTTTCAGAATTAGAAAAACTACTTCAGGGGCCATGCATTGTTTTCACTTACCTCTGCTTTTCAATGAAGGGAGAACAACTTCTTTGGAAAAATTGAAACCCTCTCTTTTGCTTTGAATAATCTATCCAGTAAGGGGTGTACCACAACCCAGCGTCATGTTGTTATTTCTTTCTTTGACACTTTTAAACACACATGAAAAGGTGTTTGAGGAATAATGCCTTGTTGTATTTCAGGTTTCTAGAGCCAGCTGCTGCAATTCCTTACAGGAAAGAGTGTTGCCTCTTTGCTGGAGTCATGTGAGGTTAGATGTGAAGCCAGCACTGCATTTGGGGCTGTTTACCAATTAAGCTCCAAAATCCTGAATTTTCTAAGTGCTCTTAGTATGGTTCTTTTAAGGGGTAGATGGGGGTGAGATGACAAAAAGAAAGTGATGTAGCAAAGTTTTAAAATCGGAGCCAAATTTTGAAAGTCCCTAACTTCAAGGGTTGAAAATTCAAGTGCTAGTTTCTTTAGAGGCACTTGCTGGTGGCAGGCAAGATTTAGATTTGCAGTCACTCAGACTCCTAAACTTTGGAGTCAGGGCTCAATTTGGTCTGGTAATTTAGACGGACCTCTCTCTTCCCCCCAGCTCCCCTTTTGTTATATGTGCATAAAGCTTCTAAATGTTTTACTTAAGGCAAATACACATGCCATAAATACCTGCTGCAGACATTCCCTGCTGGCTCTAGATGACAATATTAATTTTGCCAACCTATTACTATGGTCTAGGCTTCATGATGACTGCTCAGATACATTTAACTGAAATGATAGACTAGAGTTTAACCAAGAAGTGTTCAAATAATTTCATTTTATAGGGGAAGAAATAAGATTAAAACCCATAAGAGACTCCCCTCTCTTCCCCATTTCTTCAGAATTACCATGAGCCATGACATTATCTGATGGGTTTCATGTAGATGCATAAACCAAAAGCATGCCATGAACACCTACCTTTGAATAGAATGACTCTGTCGCTCATTCAAACTAACAAAACCCCTTCTGAGCCTAATATCCTTAGTGTCATCATTAATTATAATATGCAATCATAATTATTTTGGAGGTAGACCTGGGGTTAATTTGGCCAATAAAGTGCTGATCGCTAACAGTGGCCCATTCAAGTGTATGAAAATGATCCCCTGTAGTTCTTACATGTATGACGGAAGTAATATATTGTGTTCTTTTTTCCTACAGGCTGTGTGCCAAGGTATTAGTTTCCCTGTGATTTTGATTCACAATAACTGGATACTTTTAGCTCAATTTTTTGAATGAACAGGTGGATAAGAAATCTTGTTGGCATAAAATAGAAGTGCTGCAGTGGGTTGTCTCTGTGTTAAGGGCCTATTACCAGGGTTTTTTTTATTTTATTTTATTTTCATCTTTTTTTCTTTTCTTTTTTTTTTTTTTTTTCAGTTTTCTTTTTATAGCAGGTTTTGAAACAATACGCTAGTTTCTTTTGTCCAAAGAAGAAGGAACAAGGAGTCTTTTGCAGCATTCAGTTGCATCACTCTCCTCCTACCTTCACTGACACCATACTGCTCCTCAGGAGCTTTGCTTCATTTGATAGTAGCCAGTAAAGCTAATCTTAGTGAAATCTCAGAAGTAGGAGAAGACATAGCAAAATCTTAAATCACATCTGCTTTTGTGTTTAAGCATCCATATGGCAGTTAGAGACTGCTACAAAATTTACATATATGTAATGTACTTACAAAATGGAGTGGGATTTTTTGACTGAAATATAAAAGTAATGCCTTTCTGTTGCATAGCTGCACAAGAGTACATAGTTGTGAAAGTAATTGTTTTAAATGGTGAAACTTTAAAATATTCCTAAAGTATTTGAGCAGATAGGCCTGCAGGATGCATGCTAATTAAAGTAATTGCGTGTCCATTGATTTGATCCCCTTTAGTAGCACCCCAGAATAAGTTACTTGGATATGAAATTATAAGTGGCAGTAAATGGATCCATTTAGTTCTTTTTCTCTGACAATTTAATATGTGGTGGCCAAAATGACAAAACCATGTTTTGTGTTGTAACACGTTTGTTAAAAACATATTTTTAAGTACTGTTGACCTTGAACCAGTTCATTTCATGGAAGTTAAAAAGAAAATTCTATCTGAATGATCATATTCATGCCTTCTCTTCTCTGTTTAAGGATTATTTTCTGGGAGAAGGTAATGACTATGTGCTATATCTGAATAAAGCTTAGGATGGAACAAGGTGATAAGATGCTGAAAATTGGAAGAAAAACATAGTTGGAGGATATTTCAATTTTAAAACATTATTGCTCTTGTACTAGCTTCAAGGAAATAGACATTGGTGCCCATGCATAATTTTAATGAAAGAAGAGTTCATTCACTCATAGGCAGTTGTAACTTATGATACTAAGAGCCAAGCATATGGTATTCATCATTAACAGTAGCAACAGCAGCAGTTTCTGCCAGGCTGTGGCTGGATAACACCACTCCAGCCACAACCCCCCGCTTTGCTGGGTTCTCCAACTTCTCACTGGCAGCGATGCCTCGCCACCACTTCAAGTGCCTGTGACTCCCAGCCTTTGCATGTTGTCTGAGAATCCTGCTTCATCATCTGCTCTTGTACCTTCTGCCACCTGGTCTTTTTGGTCTTCTTAATGAAACAAGTTCCCTAATTAATAGTTTTTACCTTTCTTTGGCCC
Organism: Forpus xanthops; assembly: GCA_032466535.1. Taxonomy (NCBI): domain Eukaryota; kingdom Metazoa; phylum Chordata; class Aves; order Psittaciformes; family Psittacidae; genus Forpus; species Forpus xanthops. Next base: position 17,294 of record JASSUY010036192.1, read on the forward strand.
TTTTTCATGCTACCATTTTTGCGCACTATTAACCTACATCACTATTGGGTCTGTCTGAAGAAACAGTACATGACAAAATAAGATTTTTATTTATTTTTCCCACCTCATCCCTTAGTGATTGGCTGGGCAGCTTGGAGACCTTAATCAAAACGTGAAGCTGTCAGCTTGCTGAATAGTGAGTAGCTTTTAAAATGTCTTTACTGCTCGCCATTATTCACTATGCTTACACAGTATAACAGCAGCTAAGCATTTGCTTGATAGTCACAGTGATCATCAGTATTTCTATAGCTTTCAAAATGCTCCAAATCCTTGGCAATGCATCAGGATAGAGAAAAATATTTAGCTTCCATGCTACTAATGATAAAGCTGAAATGCAGCTTGTCTTAAGTGGCTAATCCCAAGTGCATTATGCTGAGAGAGTGCTTTCCTAGCTGGGTGGCAGCTCCACTAGGCCCCTGCCTCACCAGCTCGTGCTAGTAGAGTGACTAAACTCTTACAGTTACTCTGCAGATGCTTCAATTGACTTATCAATGACTTTGGATGTGCTCTCAGCAGTAATTGTGGTTCTATGTTAAATTACATTCAAGATGAGAAGTTTATACAGCCATTTGTACAAGTTGGATGGTGAATCTGCTGACTTGTGACACATTTTGGAGTGAGAAAACTTAAGCTCTTTGCTTTATTATATTTGTATATATTTAGGAATAGGAAATAAGACACATGTAGATTGCATAAAAAAAGTAGAAACTCTAACAAAGAGCATAAACTATGGAAAAAATATGTGCAGTTTCTAGTTGATGTCATACATCCATCAAAACCATTAATACTTAACATTCTCCTTTGCAACCTTCAATTCTTATTAAAATGTTGTTATTCCTAAACGTTAAGCTTCCCTCTATTCATTGGTTTATTCATTTAAACTTGGTGTGATAAATCTAGAAATGGGCTGGTCCCCAAAATTCCAGTTCCATTTGTATTTTCTTTTTACCAAATCTCTTGATATTGCATAAAAACCCTGTTACATTATTGTTGCTAGATTGTGCCAAATCAGGAAAATAATTAGAAGCTACCATTCATCTCAGAATATCTTAATTAGTGGATTTCTTTATCTGTCACAAATTACTAATGATTTCCTCCTTGAAACTAGGAAAGTATGGAGGACCTCATTAGTTCTGTCTCCATATTGCACTTCAGTGCTTCTACAAAAATTAGTTTGTTACAGAAACATGAGTTTTGCTTTCAGTATATTTGCATTCTAACTTTCCCCCTGCCACCTCCCAATTTTCCATGTGAAATACAATGTTTCTAACTTTCCTTTTTCTTTAAATTCTGGTCTGTAATGATTATGCGAATATGAATACAGTATTTTGTATTATCTACAGTGAAGGCAACATATTTTTTATTCTGTAAATATGTACAACAGTTTATTACTTTTATGAAATATTGGAAATATGCAAAGATGAGAAATCCAGTAATTTGGTAAGACAGCCAAAATCCAAACAATGCTTCAAAGACTTTTAAAATAAATCTTTATGTTGGTGTTGACAAAACTGTGGATAATTCAGCTGAAGTAGTGCATTTGAGATAGATTTTTCCATTGAGAGGTGATTTCAGAAACACAATTATATTCATATTTTGCTCTATCTGAGGCCACATAGATGAAGAGCAACCTGAATCCTCTTGGGCTAAATAAAGTACCACCCTCTACAGAAAGCCAAGGGACTTCTGGGATACTTCTGCCTCCCAAGGAAGCTTCCCACTCACATGTAAATTTACAGAGGAGTTAATGGCAGTTTAGGATTTAATTATTTATTCTGTAGTACAACCTGTCTCTAGCTTTTGATCCTTTAAGGTGCAAGAATTTGTATACTTCTGCTTTTGACTGCTTTGCTCACCTAAACTGGGGTACCTGCTTGGCTGAGCCAAACCATTAGCCCTTGCCTGACTAAAGCCTGAAAGTCATTAATGCAACTGATTAACAGTCTAGATCAAATATTAGAGCTGCCCTCTCCCCCCCTTCCCCCCCCCCCCCTTTCTTTAATGGTTAGTCATTTCTCCTTCATTTCCCTTGTTTTTTTTTTTGTGTTCTCAGTCCTTGATCAGGTGATGTTGAATGCCTGCCTAGGACAACTCTTGTCATATGATCCACCAAATAGGATGGTAACTTCTACCTATCAGACTATCAGCCTGCAACAAGGCAGGAGCAAGCTAATTAAGATCAAATGCAATTAGAATGGGGAAAAAGGCTGTGGAAAGTGGGTGAGGGAAAGATAGTGGAAGGAGATAAGGAAGTTCACTTGCTGTTCTAAGGATATGACTTGCCAGTCCTTCTTGCACCCTTTGGGTGAAGGTGCCAAGTTTGCATTGAGCTTTCTTCTCTTCAGCCTACTGTTGCTGCTGGCATTGTGGGGAGAGAAAGAGGAGGGCAGTGAGACTTACAGGAGGGAAGAGAGGCGAGCTTCACTCTGCTCTGCTCTTGCACCTGGGAGGAGGGGATGTAGCAACCTTGACTTGTGGATTGTGGCTGTATTGGATGGTATTTGGTAGGAGCAGGCAGATTTTACCAATTTATGTTGCCAAGCTACATACCAGAAATGTGCCTGTAAGCCTTGAGAAAAAAATATGACTGCAGCTTTGTTTATAAGTGACATAAAACCAACAGAGACAGTCAACCAGCTTTTATAAATTATAATTTTTAACTGAAAACATAATATAAGGTCAAGACTGCTGCTCTGGTTTCCAGGAATATATTTTTTGCTTGTTTTTAATTCAGTAATTTTTTTACCTCTTTCTCTCTCATATGCTTTTCCCCTTGTTCAAAGCAGAAATAAGCAGTACGATCCTTAAAGAGTAGAAGATGATGCCTTCAAATTAATTTACTGGGGAATTTTATCTCTGAGAAACTTCATGTTTTTTCAAACTAAAAGGGGTGCAGCCCTTTACCTTCTATTTTTGTATTTTGGGTATTTTAACTGGGGATGCATTTGTAAGCAGCCAAAATGGCCTTTGCAGCACATGGGAGAACACAAATATTAAATTGTGTTTAAATAAAAATAAATTCTGATAATAATCCTACAGCTGCTGTTAAATTATACCAAAGTCAAAGGTGTAGTGATTTCATTACCAGCATTAGCAGTAGATGGAGGAATTTGTAGGAACTTTTTCCAGTTAATCTTGACTGTTTATTTAAATTTTACAATATTTGCTTTTGTTGTTTATCATGCAGATGCCATCCCTTAGACTTTTTATTTTTTTTTTTATTTATTCTTAAGGCTCTTATTGCTGCCTAATCCCTTTAAACGTACTGCACATCACATTTATGAAATGCATTGGTACCAGAAAGAAGCAGATGACTTTGTTTTTAAACAAAGACCTCAGGATAAGGGGCAATGTTTTTCCCCTCACAGGTGATGGAGTATGTACAGAGAATGCAGTGGATAATGGCAGTCCTGTCCTCTGAACAGATGGTGATGGTCCTGTTGCTAGGATAAGGCCTGAAGAATTTAGTTTTTAATTCCACATTATTTGCCTCAGTGCCATGAATATCCCTAGGTTTCCTCAGGCAAAAATACAACAAATACACAGAAAGAGAAAGAGAAGTGACATGTGGATAGAAAAGGAGACAGAGCACGGGAAAGGACTGGAGCCAGGTCAATAGAAGCTTTTGGGAAAATGTCTGCTCAGCTGTCTGCAATCACCTGGGTTTGAAAGGCAGGCAGGAAGGAAGATTGGTTTGGCATGAGAACGAGGCCTTTGATGCTTTAGATACCACAGAGAAAAATACGCAATTCTTCCCATTAGAAGTCTGTTGACTTTCCTAATTAAGACAAACATGTTTCTGAAGAAGTTAGCTCTCACAGTAATACATTTATAAAAACAACTATGCTTTTAAAATATATACACAGACAAGGACGTGTGCCAAGAGCTAGCGCTGGTGTGGTCTTACAAATCACTTTACAGGAATATTTTTAAATCATTGCTTTATTTAAAAGTGAGCGAATTTCATTCCCTCCAGTCAATTAAATATCTAATTTCAACCCAAGTAGATAATAACCAAAGTATTTTTATATAAATGAATGAACAGTTAGAAAACTGTTAAACACACAACCCTCAAGCATGAAAAATATATTCATTTAATTGTTTTATTCTTTTATCACTTATTTACTACAGAGATTTTGCACTTCCGTCATTTTCGTTTATGTCACTGAGCAAAAGAAATCTTACTTCAAAAATGGTTAATTCAGACTGAAATTCTCAAGGATCCCTGTGCTACCTGAATTATTCTAGCAGCCATATTCTTTATGTGGTGAACGGTGCTGATAATACAGTTGTGGTTTTTCCACAAAGACTGTTTTGCAAAAGAAGCCTATGAAAACTACCAGTCATCCAGTCCCCATAACAAAGCACATGCAAAATGTCAGCAACCCTCATACTGAATTAGTAAAAGGACACAGTGTCCTTAAGAAGGTCTAATGGCTGAGGTTTGAGGGATTATTTGCAATATTTTTCCTTTTGTAGGAAAAGCCAGGCCATATAAAGTAGTTTAAAGGAGTCCCCATATTTATTCCCATTTGTCAGATGCTCTGTGATTTATGTCTTCAAATTGTTGATTCCAACTCCAAAACAGTTCTGCTAAAGGGGATGTGATCCTCACCATCCATGTTATGATCTATCACATAAAAATGTGTTGAAAAAGAAATCACATGACGCAAGCATCTCACGCTTTTTGTCTGAAAATAAGGTGAGCAGGATCTAGATAAGAATATATGGGAAGAAAGCATGCTGGGTGCCAACAAACAACATGCACATTATTTGAATGTATACATGCGTGATTCACAATTTTATCCTTAAAAAACACAGAACTTCATTTTACCAATACAAAGTGTTATGCTTCAGTAGAAGTTTCAGAATTGGCTCGGTTAGAACAGGCATTTTTGTAGGTCTTTGAACAGTTGATGTTGGACCAGAATTTACTGATACTCAACTGTTTGGGTACCATGATTTCTTGGAACTTCATGAGCTCCAAACAAGCAAGCAAATGTATTCTTCCTTCTCACTAATACATTCTTCTCTTTCCAGTAGCAACTAGCATTCCTTTACTTTTTACCTCAATCTGTCTTGTAAGGTTCGGTGATTGGTTCATAGACTTTCTTCTCCCACCAACTTCAGTGTCTTAAAAAAAATCCAACTGTATGTTTTTTCTTTAGTGCTACCTGGCTGTTCTCAATTCTCATTTTCTCATTTTTTCTTGGGCACAGTTGCTTGTTCTACCACATTCAGAGAATTAATAATCTTTGTCTTAACATTAGATGTCCATAAGAGAGAGGTCCCAGATGCAGAGAGCATCTAACTCTCTGTGGGACAAAGTTAGATGTCTTTGTAAAGCTGCTGAGTAGACTTATTCTTCAATCTGTTGTACAAAATGATGAGGTGAATTTGGTTCACAGTCCTTCATATGTAAATAAATAACTAATACCTCTGAAACTTGATCAGAGAGGAAAGAAATCATTTCCTTCAGAGAGCTAGAGAAGTAGTTTCCCATGCCATGCACTTTATGATATACACAGAAGCCTTTGTGGCTTATGTTGTTTGTTCTTCATACTGTAAGGAGTCAAGGAGTCAGATGCATGCCTTAAAATGAGATAATGTGTCACTTCTGGCTTTATTCTTTTTCTGTAGTTTGTGTTCTTCCATTTAAATATTGGCTGTCTTTTTAGAAGACTGCTACAAAGAAAGATGTATATGCTATCCTTCTCAATTCCTGGTTCATAAAGTATCATATGTTGTCATCTTTTTAGATTTCCAGACAGGAATCCAAATTGGAGAATACTTTACTTCTTAATCTCACCATATTAATTTCCTTAAAATAAGCTAAGTTTTCATTTTCTCGTCTTAGACTACATTTTTTTGTAGGAAAAAGGTGCCAGTGGCAAAGTTATCTCATGTAATGGAACACACAGATTTCTACTTATTTTCTCACATTCAAATCTAATGCCACAGGCATTTGACTTCTTAATACCCTATACTGATTTGAAAAGGCATGCACAGCATGCACTCTACTATAATGACGTAATTTTTCTTCACTGATGACATGCCTTTTCACCTGAAAATCTTGTGGTGCAAAAACTTCATCTCACATATGCAATGTAGTCGGTATCACTAACAGGGTGGTGATGGCTGAAGAGGTGAATGCCTGGAAAGTGTAAGGTGTTAACCTTAAATGACTCTTCATTTGAGAGACTATTGGCCTAAAAGTATTTCTGTTGGAGCATATATATGACTAATTTTTCGGTAGCTGATCTTCAGTTGTTGACTTTTCTCCTGTTGGCTCTAGATGTCCTTCTGCTTTGTCATTTTCCATTTGTGAGCCAGATTTCAAGTAATGCATAACTCTCTCACCCTAGGCTAATTAGCATTAATCTACTGACTACATTTGCCAGTAATACTTTTAACAAAAAACTTTCATAGACTTCAGCAAGACTAGCAGATCATATCAATGACAAATTTCAGCCTCTGATGTCAGTATTTTGAACTAAATTATGATAGACTAAAGATTACCCTGTACGTTATTTATTTACAAGCACTTCACAGAAAGTGTTATTTGCAAAAGCTTAAGATTTCAGAATAAAATATGCTGTAGAAATAGACAATATTAAGGCTATTATAAAAACAAACATTGCACCTTTCCAGGTTCTCAGGCCACTTTCTAAAACACATAGCCCAGAAGCATGAGTCGTCTTATCTTTTACTGATTTCCCAAATGGGTAAACTAAGACATTGAAGAGTTATTATTTGCTAACAGTGAAGACTGATACCCAAATGCAATGTCCACAGGAAAACAAATATTGACACTGAATTTCCCTTTTAACTATTACAGGAAAACTTCTGGAGAGTTTCTCTCTGATGCTTTCAGTAAAACAGAGGAAAAGAACACAGGGAGAAATGAAGTTGCCTGGTTATTCAGGGAGAGCATGCCTGAATGATAGCAGAACATGGAGGTGTTTTATAATTAAACTTGCATTCAGAGTAGATGAAAAATATCTTTTCATTCAAAACTTGTTCAAGGCATGTATCCTTCATAGAGATAGGTGGAATGTAGACAGAGGGTGAGGTTTTTCAGAAGAGGAGGGTTAGGGAGGAGGACAGGTCCATCTTGGTTCCATTTGTAGGCTTCAGGCTAGACACTAGCTGATGAAAGTGTCAAAGAGTGAATGTACAGCTTCTTGAACAGCCTTAAAAATCTCTGCTGTCTGAAGAGTGGGCTTACTGGGGTCTTCTTTTTCTGCTGGTAAGAGATCCTGTGAAACGATTTACTGCCTGGCAGTGATATCTCTGATTATGACCTCTGTGTGTCCATGACACCAGTAGAGTAAAATCACAGCTGTTGTGCTATGAAAAGGTTTTATTCATTGCCAGGTGTGCAGTAAAGAGGAAGGAGGAGAGGTAGACGCTACCCAGTTGCTGGTCCTTTTCAATGTAGCATCAATTTTTCAGGAAGTTCCAAGAAGTTAAATTCTTGAGTGAGTGCAATGATCACGAGAACATAAGAATCATTCTGATGATAATAATGATTTAATCTCAATTATTGTAGTGTCTTTGAAGTTTCGCTGTGGAAACTGTCCTAATGGGGATTGGTTGGTTGGGTTCTATTTTTTTTTTTTTTTTTTTTTTTTTTTTAATTTCGATGCTTGTTTCTTTGTTCTTTAAAAAGTACATGTTGCAAAAGATCTTTGAACATTTCAGCATAGAAGAAAAAACTTATGTCTGTGAGGGTTTTCAGAAGCCACCTAGTTCTAACTCCTGTCCAAAGGCAGGAGTAGCTCTACCTAAAATATACTTCAGTTGTTGGGTGTGTTTTTCCCTCGGAAATTTTCTGTTGTTTTTATAACTTTCCAATAGTTCTCCTTCCCCTACCCTCTTCCCCTGAAATCCTTCATGTATTTAGTGTTCTGATTTCTCTTTAGTAGTAAGAAATGTCTCAGAAAGTGGTTATTAATAAATAATTAAAGGTTTGCATCTTGCTTCTTTTCCTTGCTGCTCTACTATTTTGTTTTTAATCATAGTGCAAAGTAATTCTGAAAATATAAAGAGGAATTTTTTACAACAGAATGGAATGTAAATGATGAAGACAAACCTAGAGGCTTTTTTCTTTACCTGTAATACTTTTTATTATTCCAGCTATTTGCTTACATAAAAGATTTCTTAGCCTGATCTTCTTTTATCTGGTATCTGTTTCTTCTGGAAGAGGAAATAATTGTGCATGCAGGGCTTTATAGGTTGTGTATTTTGAAGAGAACGCAGAATCACTTCACCAGTAGGGCTTCCCTGGGAATGGGGAATAGCAAGGTTGAATATAACGCTCGATAACTTACAGATATTTTCAGAAGCACCAAAGGAGGTATGTGAAGTGATGAAAAAACTTATGAAAGGTAAACGGACTATAATTCATACTAAATATCTCCCCTTGTGCAGAATCTCTTTTTAAATTACTCAGATAAATGAGCTCATTTATGGAATATTTTGTACTACATGAACTTATATGGGCACCTGTCATGTATATATATTTTTAATACTGAACTCATATGGATGGCTTAAAGTCCCCCTTGCCCTTTAGTAAATTTAAATCTCCCACAAAGCTGCTGTACAGTACTCATAAAGAAACATTTATGGTTCAACATAATTTCCCTTCATTTCTTTTTCTTTCTTTTTTTTTTAAAAAAAAGGCAGTTTAAATGTAATAAAGCACTTCTGTCTGTAAATCTTTGATCTTTTTTCTTCCTAAGGGAAGATTAATTTGTAAATATGCTAATGGATTTGTATAATATGAAACCTTCATAAAAAAAAAAAAACCCTACATTAGTTCATATGAATAAACGTATCTATCTTATTCAATTTATAGACTAATGGCTGAGAGCATCAACACTGCTTTCTGCTTGGTCACATGTCCAAAATCACTGCTTGCATTTTTAGGACAACACAGAATTTTACAAAAAAATATGTTTTAAACCAGACCAATTTTGTTGCCCTGACTTTTTTGTCATTTGCAGTAATGAGATTTGCTCCTGTTCCAGGAGTATCATGCTCTGAAGAAATCCAGTGTGATGGAAGCTGTATTATGTAGATGAAAGGCACTCAGTCACATGCCCTCCCAACAAACCCTCTTTGTTTCCAGCAAGGTGCTGAGGGTGTCAGGGCAACGATTGTTCAGGTACTGTCTCAAAGCCCAAGCCCACCACCCCTGACCCTGCAGAAACTGTAGGAACAAACCTGCCATGATAGCTAAATTTTCATCCCGGTTGTTTACACCAGCTGAGAGCGCAACAGTGGTGCTGTCACTTTTCCTTCCAACTGCAAGTTTTGGAGGCCTTTGGTCACACCAGCGACTCCCTCCTTCTGAAGTCACTGTAGCTGAAGTGGGGGCAAAACTGATCCTGCTGCTCCATGGCAGAAGTGGAAGGGATGTTGGCAAAGTCTTCATGGGGAAATTCACCCCCAGTGGAGGTGCAGTGAAAAGTGGTTCACTGGAACCTCCTCTTGCTCTTATTTACATCTTAGGTGCCTTCAGGCAACGCCAAGCTTCCTCCTCAGTCAGTTTTCTCCCCAAGCCTACAATTCACTTCCTTGTTTCTTTCCTTTCTTTGATTTATTCTAGTCCTTAGCTGAGAAGTTAGGCAGGGTTGAAGCTTCCTTCCAGGTCTGCCTGCCAGTCAGGCTGTGGCACCTCTGTCGCATTTCCTTTAGTGAGAGAGGCAGGTGGGAACAGCAATGGAGTGGGCACCGGGAGAACAGGTAGAGACGACTTGTGTCTACCGTTTTCTCTCTGCCAGCATCTCTTTGCTATTTAATTTTCTCAGTGCTCTTTCTCCCCTGCTTTCCTTTTGCCTCTTTCCTTTGCTGAACCAAACAATACTAATAGAAACTTGGCATTGTATTAAATCAAGCTGATCAAAAAATCAAAATCTGCGTGTTGATCTTGTGGGGCTCTCCTGTTTGAATGTATAGTCACTCTGTGGCAACCGAGCCCACACGGAAGTGCCCTTAGCCATAGGCTTATTTTCTCCCTCTTCCACATGGAAGAAATCCATGTGTTTTGGTTTTATTCCCTTAATTACATGGTGTCTCTTTTAACAAAACAAGTGTGATGAGGATTTAAATTGATTTTGAAGTTAGCCCTAGTTTTGATTTGGTTTTGTTGGTATAATGAAGCTTAGTGCTGGAGAAGTGTAAGTGGTGACCCTGAACCTCTATGCTTTATACAGGAATTTTTCAGCATTGTAGGCCTGACTTATTAAGATAAAGATAGAGATCTTGAACTTCAAGCCAGCATAGTCAATGAAGGACTTGTTTGATGTGCTTGCAGTACACAGCGCTGAAGAGGCATGTTGTTAGCAGCTTCAGCGGTGGTGTTTTCCCAAGGGCTGACAGATTTGTGTCCGGCTCCATCGCATGGCTTTCATCCTGCTAGCCATAAACAAAAGGTGTGCATTTCTTCAGGCATGGAGTTTACCAAGATGCCTGCCTGCCATCATTTGACTGCTTCCCTTTTTTGATGCTAGCTTGCTCCAGATAAGAATAGAATCGTAATACGTACCTTAAGGCTGGAGTAGGAGCAAAAGGAGGCAGTTCGCAGCTGATTTCTAATGGGGGAGGGTGGGAAGGAGGTGTCAAATGTTTTTCTGAGTATTTGGATATTATAAAGGGGCCAGGAAAGATCAGAAATAAGAGACATACAGGTTGTGGGGTTTTTTTGTTTGTTTGTTTGGTTGGTTGGTTTTGTTTTGTTTTGGTTTTTGTTTGTTTGTTTTGTTTAGTTTTTTCTTTCCAGGAAGTTCTCTCTAGTGCTTCTCAATAACAGTGGGTATAGAGGGTGAGCTGAGCAAAACTGGTGGGAGAGACTTAGTGGTAGTAATGGACAGAGATTCAAGCATGAGCCTGCAATGTGTTATAGTCTGTTCTCTTCTTAAAAGGCAGACTGTGGAGGGAGGTTTAGGCTTTTCTCTAGCAAAGTTTTCTTCCCAACAGTCAAAAATAATAGAAAGCACACATGGAAGAGATCTGTTAATTGATCTTGTCCATATCTGTCCACCACAGGGTTATTCCCTGAAGCATATTTACTAGTGCTGAGTTCAGCTTTGTTTTTAAAACCTCCACAGTGACAATCTCCTGAGGGAAGTGGTGAACGCCTGACTCCACAGCCAACTACATCTCCTTGTCGATCTGCTTTGCAGAGAGAAGCTCTTACAACCAGGAAATATGTTCTGACGTTCAGCCTACTCTCCCCCTGCTTTTTTTTTTTTTAATTCTGTCTTATTAATTCTATTTATACTCTTCTGTATCATGCAAAATGAAGTCTTTCCAGAAGCACACCATGAGTTAGCTTATAACAAAAAAAGGCTGTGTTCTTGAGAAAGAATTGCTTAGCCTCATGTTGCTAGTCTCTCAACTTAGAGTAAATGCATAGTTTAACTCTCTGCCCCATTGCTGGCCCATAGACAGTTAAATAACCACTTTAACTGAAGGTTGAAATTTTGAGTTGGCTACCTGCATTTTTTCTGCCGCTAAATTTGAGATATTCTGCATGAAACATGGCAAAAAAAATTTTTGTGGGGTTGTTTGTTTTTTTTTTTTTGTTTTGTTTTTTTGTGCTTTTTTTATTTTTTTATTTTTTGTTTAGCTTTGTCTGTTTTGGTTTGGTTTTGTGTTGTCTTTAGTTGGTTGGTTGGTTTGGTTTTGTTTTTTTTTTTTTGTTTCTTTTTTCCACATTATCAATACATGCCTGTCTGCAAAGCATTGTCCTTTTTTATTGCCTTTTCCTCCTTCCTAATCTTAGCACTAGAATATTATTTGGTCAGGGTCCTATTTAAATAGTTTTGGGATTGCCAACATGGTGTGTTCTGATATTCAGATCTCATAATCCAATTTTGAAATTAAAGAGCTTGGGGCAAAAACAGTCGCACAACTGAAATGCATGTTTTTGAGCACTAAGCCAGTGTTTTCTTAAGAAAAATATACCAAACCTCCTCTTTCTCTTCCCAATTAATATAACAAATGTCATGTAAAAAATCTTCTGTTTTAATTTGTGCCCTGTATGAGCACAACAGACAGCGGAAATGCAAGCTGGACTATGATTTCAGGCAAGGTATCCAAATTCCAGCTGAATGAAGAAAATATGCAGAACAGCAACTGATTTATAGTGCCTCATTTGTTGTCCTAACAGACTGATGTTCTCTATATTCCCAACAATAAAAGCATTAGCAAGGAAGAAAGAAGTTGATTCTCCCCACCCCTAAAGGTTTTCCTCCCCTCTGCCCAAGTCATTATTTTAAGTTTCTCAGTATTAAATCTAAAGGTTCACCAACTCACATCTTTACAGCTCTGTCTTTCCGTATACAGGACCCTGTCTGCCTGTTTCCTCTATTGCACTATTTTGTTTGTACTACTGTAATCATTTTGCTGGCCCAGATCTGTGTGGGTGTGCTGGCAGCTTTACAACAAAGTTACATGGGAACTGAGTTAAGGTTGAATATTTATTAGAAGAAGCCATCTGGCGTCAGGCTGTCTGTACAGGGGGGCTTATTTCTTTAGTAGTCTCTCCTTTTTCTTTCTAGCTCTTCCTCACCCTTTCTCCATTTCTCATTTATGTGCCGCATATATGTGAAAAGTGGAACACACATCTTGACATATTGATTTGATTCTTGATATTTATAGCAATTAACCCCACTCATATGATTATCCCTGTCCCCTTGCCCCATACCTCTCTCTCCCCCTCTCTCCCCTTGGAAGGGGATGCTTTGGGGCTGGTTCTCGCGGTGGCAGCCTCACAGATGCTGAAGATCTCCTGCTGCAGACCCTTCCCGCTCAAGCCACTTCCCATAGGCTCCAGGCAACTATAGCTTTGCTTAAATATTCCTCTTCTGCTCCTTCCACGCTTTCCCTCCTCCAGCTCATGAGCTCATAAAAGAGTGCTGCTCTCCGAAAACTCCCGACTCACCATATTAAACAAACTATCCAGCAGAAGGGTGTCCATGCTATTTCACCATTTGTATGACATAGCCAGGCTTCAAAGTGCAGCACTAAATTGCCAAAAGATGTTTACTTTACTTGCTTAAGAGCTCCTCATAATTCAATTGTTCTCTCTCCCACAGTAGAAACACACATGCATCCTGAGAGCTGTGCTCTTGTGAGCTCCCACTAGTTATTTACCCACAGGGTTTCCTCCGTTGCATTTTGCAGAGTGGTTGCCTCCCCCTCTCCCCCAGGGCTTTTGGCTCAAGGTAATTTATTTTTTTTCTGGGGTGTTCAACTGCAAAGACCTTGAAAGATACAGCTGTCTGGCTGCATTCCCCCCCCCCCCCATGATAGACATTTAGTGTTTTTTCCAAAAGAATTTATTTTCCTTTCTTTTTAACATGCATGAAGTTGGACATCCAGCATTGACTGTCACCTTGGGAAACCTTGACCTAGTTTTCCTAGCAGTCCAGGGAAGCTGATGCAGTCAAACTGGCAGCCCTTTCCCACTGTTCTTGACTTTTTACAGTTAATATTCTGACCTTGAGGCCTTGCATAACCTCCTTGTTCATCGATGTGGTTGTTTTAGAGGTGGTGCCAGGTGGGAGAAGGGGAGCATTGGGCAGCAGAGATTCTTCCCACCAAGAGAAACAGTGAGTCACTACTGTCCTGTGATTATTCCCTGGCCTTTTTGCAAAAGGCTGCCTGCTGAGATTAAAGGATAGTCCTTTCTCCATTACTTATGCTGGGGGTTAGCAGCTACCAAACTTCAACAAAGAATAACATGAGCAGGTTTTGAGCAGCATAAAGCAGGGAATGGGACCTATGAGCCGTGGTATCTTGAAGGACACAGACTGAGAGATATGGTGATTCCCAGCTTAAGCCTCCCAGTACTTTTCCAGAAAGTGCTGCACCATAATACCACTGGTCGGATGATTGGCTACATGTTATCTCCTCCCCCAGGTAGTATCCCTCGGGTTGATATTTCTTTTTGTATTCTTAATCTGAGAAAGAAAAAATAAGCATTTTTCCATGCAGTATACTAGGATAGCTGAATAACTGTGCTGTCTGTAGGAAAAAAGTCGATTCAATGTGGGGGAACAGCACAGGGAGGAGTATGTTGCTTTGAGGGGTTGGGTGATAAAGGAGGCTGGAAAGACGTAACTTCTGAGCTGATCTTCTTATTTTCTATATTTAAATGAAAAAAAGTTTTATTCATCTTAACTAGTCCATAGTTAGTCTGTGTCCACAGTATAGAGAAGGGAAGGATAAGTCTTTCAGTGGGTGGTAGTTATCTTAGCTCCTGACTCTTTAGCAAAATGGGAGAGGAAGGTGAATCACACAGTTTGTTTTACTTCTACAGTGAAGTGAGCTGGGCCTGGATCTGAAGCCTAATGAGAGTTTCGTTGCCCAGCAGACTGGCATGAAGTACCATGAATTAAAGACTACTGTTTGTGTAAAATTCTCAGAAATGCTCAGAAGAAATGCTGTGTCAAGGTGTACAGCCGAGTCTTCTTTATCACACCTAGATGCCTGGCAGCTATACTTTTTCACTGGTACAAAATCTATTTTATGCATGGAAGAACAGGCTGAACTGATAGCTACTGGTCTGCACAAAATAGTTTTGAATGTTTTTTAATTGAATTTTGCTTTAAAGCTTTGTTGCACTTACCAACTTTGCCTGCTCTCTGGCCAGGCAGTGTAAATAATCATCTCCAGCAAAAAGTATGCCAGTTCTTGCCCATGGGCTGGTGTTACACAGACCAGACCAGATAATGCCAGAGCAATGAAGCAATGGGGCAGCAGCTTTTGATGAGGATGAGAAAGCAGCCATGAGACAGGACGAGCATTCAGGATGGAGCAGGACATGAGAGAACATAGGTGCCAGATGAGTATGTTAAGCAGTGAGTACTGTCACCAGTCACCAATTAAAATGACCACATTCCTCACTGCAATAACTGGTAACAGCCTGAGCACTGCATTACCTTTCAGCAGAGCTCTATGAGGGAGCCATGGCCTCTGCAACATGTTGATCTGATCTGGAAAAGGGACAGGGAAAAGCCTGTTTCCATTTCCTTTCCTAGACCACATCACCTCATTATGTTACCCTTTGCGGTGGCCCTCCTGAGGATCTTTTCCTACCTTTAAATCCTGAGCAGCACTTCAGCAATCCCTTTTCTGGTGCCCTCTTCCCTATTAGCACAGATGTTCCCAGAGCATCTAGTTTCTGTCTGATTTTGAAGGTAACTCATGAAGATGGCAGACTCACCTTCCACATCCCCTGTCCTACTAAAATACTAGATTTGGCCCGCTGTGCTTCAGGCATGTATTGGGAGTTTCTCCAGAGCAGGGGTAAGGGGAGCTAGAAATGCAAACCAAGAAAGCAGGACCATGTAAGTTCCTCTGCTTCTGTCCTTGGGAAGTCCCTTTAGTCCTTTGCTTAAAAAAAATTACAATCAGGAAACCACAGGGCAGCTAATCTAATGCATAACCACAAGGTAAGGAAATGTGTATTTTAATGTGTGCCTTCAAGCTGAAAAGTAGCTTTTTTTTCAGTACCAGAAGTGAGTAAATACTTTAAAGCTGTCTGCTCTCATCTTTCCAGGAAGTCATTAAAAAGCTTAAGTTCAGCCATTTTTCTGTATGGGAATTGCGATCAAATTTACCTGTAGCCAAATTTATTACATTAGCTTGTTTTGTTTGTTTGTTTGTTTTTAAACATGCAAGCATAAGAGTTCTGGTGTGCATTTGAATAAAAAATACAAGTTCAATAATAACAAAGTAAAATACAGACTTCAAAATATGAATCCAAGCACTGTGATTTATCTTGGAAGAGGAGATGAGTAACAGAATTGTAGTAGGAACACGTGGCCCCTGTGGTGGAGCAAACTCGTCCTCCCAGCCCAATGGTTATTCAGAGAAAGAGCCAAGTGACACAGTTTAAATAACAACTATGCTAAAATTCTCTTTGATTTAGCATTTTACAAAAGGAGTTTGAGGATATGACAAAAATGCATGCATTTTTTATGTTAAAGTATGTAATATATTGATATCAGATATAGTATTTACAGTACCTGTATTGTTTTCTAATGAATATTCTTTACAGCAGTGAAATATCTTTTGGACCCTAAAATTAAACTTCTTGGATCTCAGTGAGTTAACTCATTCTGCAGGCTTGGAGTAACACAACTTTTTAACTCTTTTAATTTTTTTCCCTTTTTTTTTTTTTTTTTTTTTAGTGGGAAGTGGGAAGGATATCCTATGTGGGTTTTGTTGTGTTTTTTTAGGGGTTCTTTAGATTTTTTTGTTTTGGTTAGTTTAGTTGTGGTGGTGTGTGTTTTGGGTCTATATTATTTGCTTTAATATTCAGCCTCTATTCACAATAACTGCTGCTAACACTTGCCCCAAGACTTCGGCATGCACTTAGGGAAAAAATGTGCATCAGGCATGTGCTTGTACTACTGATGTGGCTGCACACACATGTGCACACACAGAGGGTCTCTGCCTTGTCCTTTGTGGCTATGAACAGGGGATGTTTTCATCTGGGAGGGGGATTTATTAGACATTTTCCAGTATTACCAAAGCAGGCATGCTACAGATAAGATGCTTGCATTAGAGGGATTTATGCTGCTTCCTCGGCTACTCAGAGAAACCAGCCACTTGAATCGGGCTGCATCAGACCCAGACACTCTGCTTATGAAACAGCATATAGTTTAAAACCCCAACTCTTCCCTCTACTGCTCACTTAGTCAAACAAAATTTTTTTTATTGTTGTTTCTTGACTTTTTCTTTTCAGACACAGTTCCTCTAGGCTATTGTTATTTCAACAAAAGAGGGGGAGGATAGGCTCAGCTCGTTACTCTGTGGCTTTCTGGTGAGGAATTAAGAAATACTCTAACAGTTTAATAATGATAATCTCAAAATAGTTCATAACAGCATTAAGGGTAATTAATGACATTTGAACAGTAAGGATACTTAATCCCTAGGGAAATGTGATATCCATTATTTTGTTTACCTCTGAAGTTGTTTCAAAGCCAAAGGAAAAAAAAAAATCTGGTCTTAAAAGGGCTTCATATTTGCACTGTTTCAGATTTTATTTTCATTTATTATAAGTAAATAAAAATAATACTAGTTTTTGCTGATAATAAAAACTGTATTCCACATTAGATCCATCATTATGTTAAAAATAAAGAGGAACTCGTATGTTTCCCTTGGGATTAACGTTTTCTGAAAACTATGACTCACCAGTGATGCTCTGGTTTACAAAGAAGGATAACTTCTTCTAAAAGACTGACATATTTATATTTTAAAAACATTTTTCACAGCCTTTAAAGCCATTAAAAGAACTTAAATAATATTGATGATAAATGTTATGTACTGTAGCTTTTATGTTTTAGTAGCATTTCTTTTTTTCTTCACATAACTGACCTCGCTAAGCTTTTTAAACATGCTATTACATCCTTTTACGTTTTCATCATTTTACAATGAAGGGAAAAATGACTCCTGTGGTAGTTTTCATGATAATACTTGAACTAGCCTGATTCAGATGTTTAGGTTTCAAAAGTCAACAGAAGGAAAAGGCTTTAGTTGTCCTTAGGTTTTAAGAATAGATAAGGATAACACCTGATTCAAGGCAGGAAGCTTCAGTCAGGGTGAACATACTGAGCGAACCAGTGTGTCGATCCAGTTTAGGATTTTAATGAAACCTCTGTTCTTTTAGTTATGCTCTTGAGTCTGTTTCTACTTTTGGCTTTTACATTCCACAGAACTTCTGTAAAATCAGCAGGGACAGTGCTAATAAATTTATAATGTTGTTTTGTATTTGTGAACATAGTACCTCAGTAATTAAGTGAAATATTTATGATGAATATAAAACAATGCAAATTTGTTTGTTTGCCTGAAAGCTAGCTTGTTATTTATTTAGATTTATCTTTGAATGATTCTTTAAATTGAATCACAGTATGAATGAGAGTGATATTTAAAGCAGAGAAAATTTGCTGTAGTGTATTGATGCATTAAACTATCTAGTGTTAAAGCTATTCAGATGGTTAAAAAAAAAATCCAGAAAAGAAAAAACACCTTTCTTTACCTTTTTTCTTGTAGAAATTCCACAAGTTAGATCATTTCCCAACAGTTAAAATCTTTAATAAGCCTTATGCTTTATTATAGCTAGCTGTACATGCGCAAACTGGGTCTTGAAATATAGGACAGATATGAGTAGGTTAAGCATAATGTGATCTAATTTTTGCCTCAGTTGACTTTATTTTGATTCATGGGCAACTACATCTAGTTGTTTAGGGTTTTTTCATTTACTATATTCAATCTTCTGACCAGTTCTAATCCAATTAATGTAGTAACTGATGAAACAAAATGCTTGTGCAAAGTGTCACTGTGTTGACGATTATGAGCTATATTTACTTCATTTGAACTTCTTTCTTCTTCCCTATTTTTTTTTTTTTTCAAAAAATGACTTCCTTTCCATACATATTACTGTTGCTTTCCTCATCTTGCTGTTTGACAATCATCATATGTTAGGGTTGGAAAGGACCTTAAGATCTAGTTCCAACCCCCCTGCCATGGGCAGGGGCACCTCTCATGTTTATATTATGACTAAGGAGCACTTACCTTAATGTAGAACAAATGGAAAACATTTTTTTTTAATTTTAGTTTAAAAAGGATATTTTATTTCACAACTACTACACGATGAAGTGTTGCATATCCACTAATATGAGTAATAGTATTTAATCTGACTTGGCTGGACTGCTAACATGCTGAAAACTTTTTGAGACTCATAGGTGGGAAGATCCTCCAAGATTCTGGAAAACTTTGGTAGTGTATGGTATGCACATATTTTCTGTTTCTTGTTTGATCTTGGTTTTTACAAAACATCCCTGAGAAATCAGAGGTGACCAACTTTTATATGAGTTGAGAAAGTAAACCTTCCATAAAGTTCTGTCTTACTGTTGAGTCTATAGCCAATATCTGGGTTCTTGGGGAAATGATGGCCATTACTTGGAAACTTTATTTCGCGAAGCATACTATTTCTCTACTTTGTCATCACTGTATGTTTATTTTGTAAGCATACTATGTTCAGACAGAGAGAGGGGGCTACTGGATGCTAGCAAAAGTGAGACTGAAGTTTCTACATTATGTCTTATGTTGTCACTAAATGTGCTACCACTGGAGCACATGTACTGTGATACATGAGCAGTGGGGATGCAGAAATGAGCTGTGTATGACAGTGCTGATCTGCACTGTGTTCAGCTCAAGGTGAAGGTAAGCACTTGCGAGGATTTGCTGGTTGACATTTTTGTTTGTTTGTTGGCTTCCCAATAGCTCGAGAGGGAGAAAAAAGGAAGACATCTGTGCTCTTTCCAGAAGGAAATGGGAGACTTGGTTACTGAGGATATGGAGAAGGCTGAAGAACACGAAGACTTTTTACCTTGACCTTCACCAGCAAGTGCTCCAGCCACACTGCCCAAGTCACAGAAGGCAAAGGCAGGGACTAGAACAATGAAGAACTGCCTAGTGTAGGAGAAGATCAGGTTCAATACCATCTAAAGAAACAGAAGGTCACAAGTCCATGGGACCTGACAAGGGGCATCCATGGATCCTGGGGGAGCTGGCAGATAAAGCAGCCAAGCCACTGTCCATGATATATGAGAAGTCATGGAAGCCCTGTAAAGTTCCCACTGACTGGAGAAGAGGAAGCACAACCCCATTTTTAAAAAAGAAAAAGAGGAACACCTGGGGAACTACAAGGCAGTCAGTCTTACCTGAGTGCCTAGCAAGATCATGGAGCAGATCCTCCTGGAAATCATGCTAAAGCAAATGGATCATGAAGAGGTGACTGGCGACAGCCCGCATGGCTTCGCTACGGGCAAATCGTACCTGACAAATTTGGTGACCTTCTACATTAGGTTTCAGCATTGGTGAATAAGGGAAGAGCAACTGACATAATCTACCTGAAATTGTACAAAACATTTGAGATTGTCCCCTACTGCATTCTTACCTTTAAAAGGGAGAGGCATGGATTTGACAGATGGACTACTTGATGGGCGAAGAGTTGGCTGGTTGGTCACAATCAAATAATTGTGGTTAACAGCTTGATGTCCAAGTGGAGATCACTGGTAAGTGGTGGTCCTCAGGGGTTTGTACCGGGTCTGGTGCTGTTTAGTACATTTGTTGGTGACATGGACAGTGGGATTGAGCGCTATTGGCCTTATCAACTTAGCTGACAACACCAAGCTGGTAGTGCAGTCGTCACACTGGAGGGAAGGGATGTCATAAAGAGGGACCTTGACAGGCTTGAGAGGTGAGCCTGTGTGAACCTGGTGAAGTTCATAAGGCCAAATATAAGGTCCTGCACATAAGTTGAGGTAGTTTCAAGCACAAATACAGGCTGGGTGAAGAATGGGTTAAGATCAAACCTGAGGAAAAGGACTTGTGGGGGTCGTTTGACAAGAAGCTCAACATGACCCAGCAATGTATGCTTGCAACACACAATCACAGAATAGTTAGAAGGACCTTAAGATCATCTAGTTCCACCCCCCTGCCATAGGCAGGGACAACTCCCACTAAACCATGCCACCCGAGTCTCTGTCCAACCCGGCCTTGAACACCACCAGGACAGTGTAGATGCTAGAGTTAAGCACTTTTAGAGTGTTGCATGGAAACTACTTGTGCTTAGGTGCTGCAGTATGATGTTTTGGTCTAGACTTTGTATTCTAGAAGAGAATTAATAGTCTTGAGAAGACTGCCTCTTTAAGGGACAGTTAGCATAACTATGGCCTATTCTTTTAAAGTAAAGAATGTATGGTTTATTTCTTCCACAGCTGAAGGGTAGATGGAAATCTGGTTGATGTTATTGTTTTTAAGCAACAATATCGCAGGGAATGATAAGGGCTAGTTGGTAAGATTGCAAAGGACTGTGCAGGCCCCAGATACAGAATCATAGAATAGTTAGGGTTGGAAAGGACCTTAAGATCATCTAGTTCCATCCCCCTTGCTATGGTCAGGGACACCTCACACTAAACCATGCCACCCAAGGCTATGTCCAACCTGGCCTTGAATACCACCAGCGATGGAGTATTCACAACTTCCCTGGGCAACACATTCCAGTGCCTCACCATCCTTACAGTAAAGAACTTCCTCCTTATATCCAATCTAAACTTCCCCTGTTTAAGTTCTGACCAGTTATCCCTTGTCCTGTCACTACAGTCCTTGATGAAGAGTCCCTCCCCAGCATACTTATAGGCCTTCTTCAGATACTGGAAGGCTCCACGCAATCTTCTTTTCTCCAGGCTGAACAGTCCCAACTTTCTCAGCCTGTCTTCATACATGAAGTGCTCCAGTCCCTTGATCATCCTCATGGCCCTCCTCTGGACTTGTTCCAACACTTCCATGTCCTTTTTATGTTGAAGACACCAGAACTGTACGCAGTACTCCAAGTGAAGTCTTACGAGAAGAGAGAGAAGGGGCAGATCACCTCCCTCGATCTGCTGGTTATGCTCCTTTTGATGCAGCCCAGGATACGGTTGGCTTTTTGGGCTGCAAGAGCACACTGCCGGCTCATGTTCATTTTTTCATCAACCAACACCCTCAAGTCCTCATCTCCAGGCTGCTCTGAATCTCTTCTCTGCCCAACCTGTAGCTGTGCCTGGGATTGCTCCGATCCAGCTGTAGGACCTTGCGCTTGTCATGGTTAAACTTCGTCACGTTGGCATCACCCCACCTCACAAGCGTGTCAAGGTCCCTCTGGATGGCATTCCGTCCCTCCAACGTATCAACCGAACCACACAGCTTTGTGTCATCAGCAAACTTGCTGAGGGCACTGTCAATCCCTGTCACTGACAAAGATGTTGAACAAGACCAGTCCCAACACCAATCCCTGAGGGGCACCACTTGTTACTGGTCTCCAGTTGGAAATTGAGCCATTGAGTACAACTCTGCATGTGGCCGTCCAGCCAGTTCTTTATCCACCAAGCGGTATATCTATCAAATTGATGTCTCTCCAACTTAGAGACAAGGATGTCATTGAGACAGTGTTAAACACTTTTGCATAAGTCCAGGTAGATGACATCAAATGCTCTACCCTTGTCCATCAGTTCCGTAGCCCCATCATAGAAGGCCACCAGATTGGTCAGGCAGGATTTCCCCTTAG